>JAIPMN010016481.1:5363-19766 GCA_020650975.1 Apostichopus californicus
GTGACAGAGGGGAAAACAAAGGGAGATGGAAGGGTAGGGGGGGGGGCAGAAGAAAGGTTAGTGTCCTTCCTGAATGTTGAACCCATGAGGTTGAATGGTGCGAAGGTGTTGCATCCACAGTCTCTCTCTGCTGATTCGTTACTATTAGTCAGGAAAGATTTTAAAAGATATCATCAGTGTTTAGTTATGCTGCAATATGGAATCAAATTGATGACCTTTATAAAATATAATAGATTTCTATCCTAAAGCATGTATAGATAATTATAAAATTGATTAAGTAATGAACTTTTAATAACGTGCACAATAAATGGTATTTGCTAGATCAACTTTTAACTGATAATGGGGGGAAAAAGTGTGCTGTCATTAAACTTAAAAGGTTACATGCCAAATCATTTGAAATCAATCCTGATAACAAGCTGTTTCTTGTTTAGCATTTTGAATTTTTCAATAATGTTAATGCGTTTTCTTATTGTAGCTATTAAATACAGTAAGCTTTTTGGATTACAGTAGCCCTTGTTTATAATTCCCTGTACAGCAAATCTTGAGTGTGAACTGAAAAGAAATGCAAAAACCAGCATTTCTTGTTGTTTGCATGCCTAGCAGTTACATCTATACCAGCATTGTCAATGTTAGAATAGCTCTTTTTATGGCATTGTTACAGAATTGGTCGCAGAGTACAGTATATTTGCTGTGTTGCAGTTCCTATATATATTACTTCATTACAATGGCCTGATAATAACAACTGGCTTTATAAAGAGAGTGTTTTGTACACTATTGCAGTGATGCTCGTAGACTGGTTGTGTACTACGTATGGGTATCACCAGTCCATTAAGCTTTTAGGTGTAGTTACAGTGTGAATACACAGTATGTGTGTTCTATGCTTAATTACTAGGGATATGTATAATAATGCTTGATAATGTGTGTGAGCATTGTTTTCCTCACAATGATCATTGTTACCCTCCTTTATTTCTTCTCTCTCTCTCTCTCTCTATCTCCTCCCCCCCCCCCTCCCCCCACAAGAAAAAGAAAAAAAAATCCAAACTACGTATGGAAAGCGTACAATTCATCACAGAGATCGTAATTGCAAATGATAAAAAACGTAGTTAAATATACAATTTAAATTCAAACCAGGTTCTTAATATAAAAAATTTAAGGAAGATCAGAAGAAAATATGACCCCTGGAATATATATTTTTTTTCAATATAATTTCATATTTATTGTCAATGATTCAGGTTGTTTGCCTCAAGTGCAGACCAAACCTCATTGACATCCATGGATGTTCTATAATGGTAAGAACTTACAGTAGTTTGTTTTATTTATGCGAAATGCACATTATATTATGCTTGTACACACATTAGGATGAACACTCTAAGAGGGACAAAAAATAAAAAGCAGCCTTAAAATGTGCCGAAATTAAAAGTTTTTACTGTCAAAATCATGTTCATTTTGTCTTCCATTTCTTTTTGGACTGATGAACAGATGAAATGGTTAATTGTTCCGTGAGAGTTCTTCTCAAATCATTTAATAGTAAAGTTAGTAATGTAGTTCAGCATTGCCAATGACATTGCTGGTATCTTGAAGTTCACTTTACCATTGGCAAGTATATAGCAGGAGACCCTTGAAATTTAGTCTGTAACTTACTGCCGATCTAGTTAAACTGCTTGTTTGCCTGCAGCAAACAGACCCAATGTATTCTAATGCCAGTATATTGGTGGTCTGTGAAATCAAGAAGGAACACGACTCTACAGTGCTTACAGACTCTCCAGTACAGTAACTAGTGTTGAGTGTGCATACAGTTACAGTGTAAGTGGATATTGTAGTGAAATATAGTGTTGTCAGTATTCCCATGTATGTGAGTAGGAAGGTTTTTTAATGTTTTAATGTAATAAACTGTAGTGTTTAGTTGTCTGTCATTGAGAAATAACCCATGCCAGTCAGTAGGATCAGTGGTCAAAACAAATGTTCTGTGGGATATTTTTGGGGTCGGGCATGTACTTCTGGACCCTCCTCCTCCCCCCCCCCACCCTTGGTGGCAAGAATCCTGAAATATGCCTGCTCCCACTTATGTTTTCCTTAGCCAAGTGAGTCACTCATTTTGTGTATATCATGTATATATGCGTCTGATTAGCACAGCTATTTGTGGGTGAGAGTCTGGTGCTTGACAATTGTCTTCATTTTCTGCCAAAACCTTGAATTGTTTGAAGACGGTTTCTCCTGTTTATATTGTTAGCTCTACGGTACACAGCAAACAAGCTACTGTAGATGACTTCTGTATCACTAGTGTTAATGTTGTACCTTGTGATTGGCTCTCCATTGAAAAGGTCTAAATACTGTAGACGACTCTGAGCTTACAATTAACGGTGGACAAGGGAGTTCTTTCAATTAAACGTTGCTAGGGAGTTCTCACTCGAGTAAGATATGAATTTCCTGGATTCAAGTACTTCAAAGGATTCTTTAACACTACATCTCATTAGTATTCTCTGTACAACTGCTTTGCAAATCAGGCATGAAGAAAAAGCACTTGGTAAAGAGTTTGTTGAGTTTTAGAGATGTGCAGTGAATTCTAAATAATTGAATTGTAGTGTACTGAAATGGAGAAGGGACAAATTTTGTACAAAAAGTTAATATTTTTCCAATTAGTTGATATGGTTTTTATTGCTTATTGTTTTTGTAGGGCATCAGACTAATGGTGATTTACATGAATCATTAGTTCAACCGTAGGTAACATACCATGTCAAAGGTCAAGTGGTCTGAAATCCTGTTAACCAGAGGTCTAAATATTGATTTATAAGATGGCTTTAAAGTCCTCAAAAAGTTCTCACCAGACCATACAGTACATTTTACAACATAAAAGTGGACCATTAATACGATACTGAGTAATATATATGTTGTCTAGACGGAACCCTGATAGTGCCATCTCTGGCATAAGGTGGGGCTGCTATCATTGGTGATATCTGCCATGAATCCTGATGGTCTGTGAATATTTGCTTCATTTACCTCAAGGGGTCTGTGGATTTGAATCTAAGCTTTAGTTTACAATTGTAGGTAAATTAGTACCTATCTTCTCTAGAGCAAGACAGATGTCTGAAACAGAGAGACACCCTCCGTCTTCCAACAGCTCATTCTGAAACATTATGTATACAGTATGCTCAGATTTACGTCGTTCCTCGCTTACCTGTCTCCTCACAACCTTAGCACCGCGTGTGAGCTCAAGTTTTGCTGCAACGAGCTGTCGACTATGTGAGCGATCCCATGGAATAAGCTTCTCTATTTCTTTGGTGAATTACCAAGACAAACGCATTAGTAAGTTGAAGAAGGGATACGATAGAACCCCAGCAAAAAAAAACAAAAAAAACTTACAAGTGCTAACACGCTCCAAACATACAGAATGCGCTTTATGATTAATGTTTGATGTTCCGACATTTTAAGCAGTGTTGCATTTCGTGGCACCTGATGGTCTGGTCATGGCGGTTTACTAACTAAGCTTTAGTAAACTAAGCTTTAGTTTACAATTGTAGGTAAATTATTACATATCTTCTCTAGAGCAAGACAGATGCCTGAAACAGAGAGACACCCACCGTCTTCCAACAGCTCATTCTGAAACATTTCGTCTGCAGTGACCTAAGATGCTATTTAATTAAATGGTGATCGATCGATCCTGGCTTTTTGTTTAATTCTTCGCTAACCATGACTTCTTCCTCACTTTGAGAGCCTTCGTGCTTATTTGTATTAGTATCCTTGGATCTTATGAAGATGAAATAACTCCTCGCCATGTACTTCATACAAAACCCTCCTTAACTCACCTCTAGTACTTTAGCCTTGTTACCATAGCAACAGTGGGCCAATTGTTTCCCTTCCAGAAATTTATTATCTCTAACGATAATGAATCCTGTCGATAGTACGGCTAATATTTTACCTACATCAATATATATGCCATCGCCTAATACAGGCTGACTTTTATTGCAAATAGCTGGGAATTATGACATGCCTCCAGGCCGAAAAAAAAAAATGGAAGACTTTTAAGGTGAAATTGATGAAAAACCCTGGTCGGACGGAAATGAACTTTAAATAATCTCTAGTGTTGGCTAAGATGTACAGTTAACTGAGTTCATATTGGTTTGAGTCATGACGTGCTTGAAATGAATCCTGATTGGTCAATCCAGTTCAAGAGCTGAGAATGGTATCATGAATGTAATGGCAAGATAATTGTAGGAAAGGCAGCATCTTGTAATCCTAACCCTTAAGATAAACAAGACAAAATATCAGTTTCCAATTGTAATGATGAATGGCTGAGAAATTGGAGTACTTTGCAGCAATTGGAACCATGGAAACAAATTGGAAAGGGGAAGCTATTTGAGACCTAAAGAACATAAAGAAAAAAAGTGGGGGGAAAATGAATAAAATTTAATTAAAACCACTCTGTAATTTGTGAAAAGATGGAACCATGGATTGTAGCGACTTCTACAAAATCGTAGCAATGCTAGCTGGACTTTTACATACATGGACTGAGCTTTAAGATCAAGATCATCCTTGCTCTTAATTTACATAAAGTGTAACCATCCCCACAATTGCTAGGGGTAAGGTACAAATTTAACATGGCTGCCTCTTTTAGCATCTGAAATGTTTACGTCAAATTTTAATGCCTGCATAGTCACACATATCAACTTTCCCATTTGATGGTAGTTTCGGCCCAAGTTTCAAGTTACCTGTCCACTACAGGATCTCTCCCATTATTGCAACGGAAAACAGGGCAAACGTTACAAACGGATCCATCTAGTGAATTTGTATCATTCAAGGCCTGTTTTAATAGTATCGCTGAACAATTTTATTTGCCCCTTCACCCGAAGTGTTTCTTTCAGAAGTAGCAATGCTTTATATATATTTATCAGTACAGACCTTGTTTGTACAAAACATTTGTAATGGCTTTTGCATCTTTGAATGGTGGATTTTATTACGGAAACAGGAAGCCTCATTTCGCAGTAGAAGCCATGATAAAAGACTGGTGAAAGCAATGTCTGCTACCTTGAATTATCTGCATTGATTAGTTTGATTATTTAAAGCAGTTTTTTTGCTTCCATTCATTTGTTAAGGCATCAGCTTTACATTTTTGTTCTTTCTTACTTCAAGGTCATCTGGATAGCACTCAGACATGCTAGAAAGTCAGATAATGGCTGCTTGTACTTAAAATTCAACAGGCATTTTACGTATCATTCTTGAGATAACAACATTTCAAGTTGATATGTCTTGATTTCATATATGCACACTGACATACATACACTCACACACACAGACTTTGCTGTCAATGTGCAACTATGACATCACAACTGTTTGCTTCAAGTTCTCTTTGTTTCAAACTGCGAGTGATTAAACTACTCACCAGCTCAAAAACAATGTCGCTCAGAATTGAATGCAAATTTTCCCAATAAAATGTTTCGCATATGTTTTTTTTGTTGCAAGATTAAAAAACAGTCTTCCTTGGATTAAATAAGATTTTGTGTAAGGCTTCAATAATGTTTACAATTTGACCACTGAAACATATTTCAGAGGAAATTAACCATTAATGATTTTTTACTTACATATTATATACTGGACATTGACTGATTCTCATGTAACTCTTACAAATCATAATTTTGACAGGTTGGAAAATCTGCCAATGTGATTGGACTTAATTTGTGTGTGCACTGCATAAAATTGTAACTTCGAGTTTGCATGCCAAATATCTAGCAATGTCAGTGTACTACAGTTTGCCCTGTGACACACTTTAGCATTTAGGGGATGACATGGCAAAAACCATTGAGCCTGGAATTCAGTAACAAGTTATCTTGCTATTACTATTAGTTACATTGTCTGGGTTGATAGGGTCTGGTAAGCAGAATACAACCTCACCTGGGGATAGGAAAGATCAAACGAAAGGATACAGAAACTCACAGAAGGTTGTAAAGAGAGTTTTGGGTTTAAAATTTTCAATTTTCAGACACAAATATTAGTTATTTAATACTTAAATTGTCTGAGTTGATTGGGTCTGGTAAGCAGAATACAGCCTTACACAGAGATAGGAAAGATCAAACGAAAGGATACAGAAACTCACAGAAGGTTGTTAAAAGAGTTTTGGGTTTTAAATTTGTCAATTTTCAATCACAAATATTAATAGTTAAATATTACTTACATTGTCTGGGTTGGTTGGGTCTAGTAAGCAGAATACAGCCTCACGTGGAGATAGAAAATATCAAACGAAAGGATACAGAAACTCACAGGTTGTAAAAAGAGTTTTGGGTTTAAAATTTTCAGACACAAATATCAGTTAAATATTACTACTACTTACATTGTCTGGGTTGATTGGGTCTAATAAGCAGAATACAGCCTCACACAGGGATAGGAAAGATAAAACAAGAAGTTAACAGAAACTCCATAGCAGGTTGTAAAAAGAGTTTTGGGTTTAGAACTTTCAATTTTCAGACACAAATATTAGTTATTTAATAGTTACGTTTTCTGAGTTGATGGTGTCTGGTAAGCAGAATACAACCTCACACAGGGATAGGAAAGATAAAACAAAAAGTTAACAGAAACTCCATAGCAGGTTGTAAAAAGAGTTTTGGGTTGAAAAGTTTCAATTTTCAGACCCAAATATTAGTTAATTAACAGTTACATTGTCTGGGTTGATTGGGTCTGGTAAGCAGAATACAGCCTCACACAGGGATAGGAAAGATAAAACAAAAAGTTAACAGAAACTCCATAGCAGGTTGTAAAAAGAGTTTTGGGTTTAGAACTTTCAATTTTCAGACACAAATATTAGTTATTTAATAGTTACGTTTTCTGAGTTGATGGTGTCTGGTAAGCAGAATACAACCTCACATGGATATTGGAAAGATAAAACAAAGAGTTAACAGAAACTCCATAGCAGGTTATAAAAATAGTTTTGGGTTTAAAATTTTCAGACACAAATATTAGTTAAATATTACTTACATTGTCTGTGTTGATTAGGTCTGATAAGCAGAATACAGCCTTACACAGAGATAGGAAAGATAAAACAAAAAGATACAATTGTCTTAAAGAGTTTTGGGTTTAAAGTTGTCAATATTCAGACAAAAATATTAGAAATAAAGGTCATATATTTATAATATGCATTCACGTTATTACTTCAGTCTGAACAGACATTCATGCACACTTGTCTGTATGTCCAGTGCATTAAGTTCAGATCTCTAAAATGTAAAAGATTTAATTAGATGAAGCTAATTTTGCCTCTAGATACAGAATGGTCCTAAGTACTAAAGTTTGACTAAAATTGAACTTCTGTGCTGATATTACAATATTACGTATCAAGAGAGTTATAGTATAGTATTGTTTGCATATTTCAGACAACACCGCTTTCACCAGTTTTTGTTTACTCTTGAACCGACACTACTTTAATTAGGATGCGCAGAGGGAGCAGTTTCTCTCAATCAAGTATTAACGTAATCGTTAAAATGATACCCAAAAGAAATTTGTTCACTCTGCCAGGAATAAAAAAAAAACGTCCATTAAGTGAAATTTTATTTCAAATACCCTAGGGCAATATTACATTGCTTAAATTTGCACTTTAAATGGTTAAGTCACATTTGGGTACTAGCTATATCACGTTGAAATGATTTTCACTCTCTTGGAATGACAATGCATTATTCATACGTTAATATTGGAGTTCAATTGGCTTGTTGATGCATGCACAAGCTATGTCTCATATTGAGTGTGCCACGCATGTCAGATGATAGAGAGAAACATGTAGACGCTTGATAGATTCAAGGAGGTTGGCCTGAAGTCTGTCAGCTAAAATCTCAAGAGGTTTTTTTTTTATGTTACGTGTAAAAATTCTTGTGTATAAACATGTTCCTTATGAAAACATTCTGATTTGATGTGGGGGACTAAGAGTATTATCCAAAGCTATGGTCGAAAGAAGGAGATTGTTTTAGTATTTTGCATTTGATGTGGTGTGGAGTATTTTGACATCTCAGGTTTCATTTATTACAAACGGCTTTTCCAAATTGTCTCGATTTAAATAAACATGATCCCTATTTGAAATCCTTTTTGTATTAAAATTTGTTGCTTATAAATGTTGCATCTCCTTTAGTGCATGTTACAGCTTGGATATCACAGGAACCTTATTCTCTATTGAGATATAATGGTTGCCTTTTCCAAAATGATCAAAATTGAATTCCTGTTTGTAGTCCCTCTCAAGTAGTATAGTTGTGAGTGTAGGCCGACAACCTAAACCCAAGTGGCAATGCCAGATGACTCTTTATCATTAAGTGGAGTCAGGAGGGAATATTGAACATTCTACAAACTCACCACTGTGTATTATCATGTGTCATTAGCCTGTCAACATTTTGCCCAAAAATAGAAATTAAAAAAATCTTTGAAAGAAAGGACATTCTGCTGAACTTTAACGTAGGAAAAGAATCAGATCTTGAGAGGGGAGGGTGGTGGGGGGGGGTATCCACTGAGCCAAACTTGATGAAGAGGAAGTTTTAAATGAAGTCGTTTCCTCAAGAGGTCTTCAACTATGAAGGTTTCCCAGTTTTGAGAAAACAGTGCCATGTTTCAGTGACAGCATCCCGAGCTCAATTCACAGAACACACAGTGTTTGAGAAGTGGTTGGTCTGCACTGGCAAAATGTGTTTGAAATGTTAGGAAACCCCAGGTTGTATTAAGCAACATGGTGGTGTTTAAGGATCCTTAGGCACTTGTAAGTGTAGCATAGATTGAAGAGTGTAACAAAGAATGGGTAGGAAAGTGTAGGGTCAAGAAGTAGTCTCGGGGGAAAGTGGGATGAAGAATAATTTATTCATATGAAGTCATAATGAAGGAAAATTGAAGACTTCAGAAAGAGGGCGGGCTGGTGACATAATTGTGTCGTGGTCTGATCTATTACTGGTGATCTGAAATTCCCTTCCATAGGTTCTAATCAAGAGACTCAGACTTCGGCAAAAGAATAATCTCTCCCATTTTATTACATATATCACTGATACATATACCACTTTATACTGACTTAATCGGTATACGTTATACAGTAAACAAGATAGGTATGGATCAGTATGAATGCAGTATGAATGGTATTTCTCTTATTTTCCAATCTTCGGCATTCCTCAACATTGTAGCTTCAACCTGTGTCTTTTAAGTAGAAACTGTTTGTTTTTGTGATGGAGCATAGCTTAAGCCATCTATCCAATGGCTGCATCTTTTATCTGAGTACATTCTGTGAGTAAAATCCCATCTAGTGTCTATCTACAATCCTATTGGATTTACATACAGTGTACAGTAGATTTGTCCTCGGTGTGCAGTGGAGAGGAGAGCAGTGTTATTGTGACATACTTGTCTGGAAAATAACAAAAGGTTATTGAATCTTAAAGAACATTAACCCTTGGAAGGAGGAAATGGCTTCAGTTATTACAAAATGTCACTTTATGCAACAGACTTTTTAAGAAAAGGTTTTACCCAGGCTGTCGTTATAAGAGTTCCTCCCTGGTGAAGATGTCAAACATAATAACTTTTTTTGTGGTAAAACAGCCTTTTTTTAAAAATTTATTTCATAAGCCAGCTGTTACTTCAATAACTGTGTGAACAAGTACAATGTACTATGCCTTTGATGAAGAATTGAAATTCAATATCAATTGCTGATTGCATAAACTCGAGTGGCGATTGTTGAACTCGAGAGCATCTGGCAAGGAAAAAGATGGAAAGTACATGCCTTTTAAAAATCTGGTCTTAAGGTTTTTCTGAGGATTGTCATACGAAGAGTATATATATCAACAATAAATGTGGACGGGAAAAAAAATTGCAACCCAAAAATTCATGATGAGTGATGTAAGACAAACGATATCTCCATACATTGCCATCTTATTTACATATTAGGTGGCTGTTCCGGGATGGACTCTTACCCAAGAAAACCATCTTTGTCGGATATGCTCGATCCGTCCTGTCCATTGAAGATATCAAGAAGAAGACAAAACCTTACATGAAGGTAGGAAATTATCCGCTAGGAGAATTTAAAATTATCCTGTTCTTATCCACAAAGTTCTGCCACTCTGTCCCAGTCCCCCCAAGACAGTGGTACCAAGCTCAGACTGATAAAGGGGACCAGACAATAGAAGTCACTAAAAAATTATGGTTGTCACCCAACAATAACAGAAGACCCCTCCACTTTTCCCACCCCAAACAGAGATCACACTTACATGAAAAAGATAATATCCTCTGAATAAGATAGAGAAGTTGACATATAATGGTGGATGTCACCCTAAGATATAACGTAACACCCACAATAGAACAGGTGACCACCCTGGTGACGGCAAGGACAACGATAGAGGTATGCCCGATGATGTACTTGGCCCATACATTAGCGATCCCCTCCTGCAGTGGAGGTCACCACCACATTGGTCATGGTATACAAAATGATAAATGTAAGCCTGTACCACCTCCCCTTCTCCATTCCCCCCTCCAACCTCCCTGCAATATTAATTTCTTCAGGTTCAGTATGTTGTTATAACATAAAAACTACCCAGAAATCGCTTGAAACCAATTGCTACTCTGGTGAAATGCCTTCAATACAAGATTCAAAAAGAGATAAAAAGAGAGAGAGTATAATACAGATCAAAAGTGCCAACAGTAGCTGTCACTTCTTGAGAATTTATGCGTCTTTTCTTTACATCGCATTGTAAACAAATAGTCATTTTAATCTAGTCCAGGTTGAATTTTATTTGATGGTGATACCAGCGTATTGCAGCGTCCTGCATACATTACAGTACTTCCTTGATAATTGCATTTATCAGTAGAGTGTACTGCGTTTACCATTATGATCACTGCGTGCACTGCTAGGGCATGAACAGCATAACAAAGTAGCAAAGTTCACATCTAGTAGGAAGGAAATGGTATAATACCGTCTGGTCCATGCACAAATAAAGAAGAAGGTTTAGTACCAGTGTACCAGGAACTATATCACAGAGCTACTGGTTGACATATTGTATGTACAGTGATCATATACCAGGCATATGATTAACATTTTGTATGGGCTTAACCTTTAACCTTATCATAGTCATAAAATTTAATCAAAGTTTGAAATTTAATTATTTTGTTGTTCATAAAAATGATTAGAATTCCAGGGATGTATATGATAATAATATGCATCTTTATCCTTTCCCATATCATGAAAAAGACATTTTTGACAGCATATATAGATAGCAGATTTTTAGTAATATAATTTTGAGAATGTTTGACAGCCATATAAGAACAAAGTCTAGTTTCCAATGTGGACACTGTTATCATTGCGAGTGTATAAGTTACTGTCGTGTTCAGTGCCTTCAGGTAAAGCAGTACACATTTCCCTCAATTTGAAATGTATTTTTCAATTCCAGTCCAGAGAGATGTGTGGCAGATTTGATTAGCGATTCCATATCTAGCCATCGAAGGTGACATTTGAAGAAGGAAATTGAATTAAACTTTTTCTCATATAGTGGAAGGTTTTAAAGAATGCTATCCATGATTGCAAGTGAAAAATTGAAGAATGGCACGATGTTTACTTAAAGGAAATGTCAGGAATATTAAAAATCAGCAGACTGGAGGGTGTACAGCATTAAGAGATTAACGAACAGGGTCCTAGCTGTGATGATAGAGGGTAAACAGCGTTAAGAGATTAACGAACAGGTCATAGCTGTGAACAACCTGTGATGATAGAGAATATAGGAGGGGAATTCCTCTATGGAAAGAGGTTGATGGGTTGTCTCTTTTGACAATCGTGGGATTACTAGAATATTTTTGCTTTGTGGAAAATATTATTTTTTTTTATATCACTCCTGTCTTTCCTCTTTGCTCAATATTCAAACTACAATACTAAGACATTTGGGATCATCTGATTTCGGATTATCTGATTGGCAACTTTCTGCAAGTGCACTTGTACACATTGCCCTGTCCAAATATACTGAATAGATCCTCCTCCCTTACCTACTCCCCATCCTGCTTCACGTATCTGTTGTCCCCCTCCTGCACCCCTCCTGCACCCCTCCTGCTGACCCTCTTCTTCATCTTCCCCTTGCTCTCCTTCTCCTCCCCCTTCTCCCCCCTTCTCCCCCCTTCCCCACCTCTTAGGTATACTCCCACCTCATCATGCATCATCAATAACAAGTAATAAAAGAAGACTAAATTCCAATTCTTTGGGATGGATACATTTATATTTATAAGGTCTTTTCCTATTTGATGAACCACAACATGGGGTTAATCTTAACTTGTATTAACCTTTCCTCTTACAGATCCGAGATGGTGACGAGGCAAAATTGGCCGAATTTTTCAAGGCCAACCGTTACGTGAAGGGCTCCTACACGGACCCGTCAGAATTTGAACATTTGGGCGAGGTTATATCGGCCTTTGAGAAAGGTGACAAGTCCAACCGATTGTACTATCTGGCGCTTCCACCAAGCGTCTACAAAGACGTCACGAAAAACATCCGCCATGGAGCTATGGCCAAAACGTAAATTTTCGATAGTTCGCTTACTATTTTGCTCATAAATTTTAATAAGTTTTATTGTTTGAATTTCTTCCAAGGTCTGAAGTTTGTTAGCTTTCGAAGCGTTTTATTTTCTATTAGGTCTAAGCTGGTCTTCAATGGAAGTCAACTCTGTGGCTTTGAATAGTCTTTATAGTCTTACCATGTTTAAGCATATGTGCATTTGTTGGCACCTCTGTTGTGATCATTCAAGGGTAGACGAAATATTTGTGTCGGTATCAGTGATTACATTTTCAGGAATATGTGACAATGACTCAGAAAGACAAATACCAGTTCCTTCCATGGAACTTTTTAATCAAGAACAAAGTATAAAAAAGCCCAATAAATTCAAGCGCTAATGTCTCTGTAATATCACATTTATTGCAGCAAGAAAATGACGCTGTTTTATTTGCGGGAACACATCCAGTCCGTAGACTCTCTCAAAGTAGAAAAGACTTCTCTTAGATGTTTGGGATTTTGTTCAATAAGTCATCATTTCGACCTCTCGTTGAAACCATGTTAATGTCCCCCCCCCTTGGTCTGTAGACTATTGCCGGATGAGACAGTTTGCATTAATAACAAATCTATCCAGGAAGCAAATGTTTCACTTCACAGAGAAAACAGCCCATATTCTGTGCAAATAGTAATTTCCTGAAAAGCATACAGCTTTCACTTTACCTCTTGTTGTTTTAGCTCAGCTTTCCAAGTGTTATTTCACTTAACAAAGCGATGGGATGATTTGTTATTTGTTTCTTGCAGGGGTTGGACCCGTGTCATCATCGAGAAACCCTTCGGTCGTGACTTACAGTCCTCGTCAGAACTGTCCACTCATCTCTCGGCCATGTTCAGCGAGGATCAGTTGTACCGCATCGACCATTATCTGGGCAAGGAAATGGTCCAGAATCTCATGATCGTCAGGTTAGCTTTGGGGGTGAATGTGGGTTGACTTTAGGAATATGAAAGGAACAGTTAATTCTGGCCTTCCTTGATGGGGGGGGGGGAATGTTACAGGTACCCTTCCCCTTCCCCTTCCTCCAATATTTAAAAGCCCAACCACACATTCTGACAGCCATACCATTGAATGAACTACATCAACTTTTGTGGTTGATACCAGGAGCTTTGGAGTCCTCTGGGATAATGACTGACTGATTCGGAAAGTTGGTCTTCCTGGGTTCCTCGCTGACAATGTCCTCTTTTTTCTGCTATGTTATGAGCTCTAGATTTCAGCTCATCTATGGCAGGATTTTACCTCACTTTGTAGTCTGATCGGGGAATATCTTGATTTCATTTCCTACTGTGCCTTTTGGACTTTTTTCTTTTCATTCCTCGTCCTGTTTTTGTTCAATTATTTTTCTTGTCTTGTTGATTCCACGCCCGGTTTAGATTTGGCAACAGAATCTTTGGTCCGATCTGGAACCGTGACAGTATTTCCAGTGTCATAATCACCTTCAAGGAACCGTTTGGCACCCAAGGCAGAGGCGGCTACTTTGATGACTTTGGTATCATCAGGTAAGGTCAGAGGTCAGGTGTTAAAAGTACGGCATGGTTAATTCAGGTTGGAAGTTGTAGGGGTGTGCCCTCATCGAAACTGACTCATGAGAATTGCCGAAAAATGATATGAGAAGTTAAACCTAAGAATATGATTTAAAGGTTATTTCTGTAAATCTAGTCTATTCGTTGTAGCAACAGAAATTTATATTATGATGTTAACATAGGGGTAGGAGATGTGCTGTGGAAGGGGGGGGGGCAGGGAGGTGTGGCTGGGATGATGGGTAGGAACCCAGTATGTTTGAGATACAGTACCGCCCAGATTAAATCGGCCGTGGCATCGTGTATCGTGATGGCATTTTCGTTTTCTATCGTGTTCTATCGTGAAACTTGCAAACTGTAAAGTTTTTGTA
>JAIPMN010016484.1:8213-19035 GCA_020650975.1 Apostichopus californicus
CCCCCCCCCCCCCCCCCCCCCTTCTGGGTCAAATGCCTGCTCCCTCTTCCTTCCAAATCATTTGTAGTGTATCATATATATATATATATATATTAATATATATATATACACACTAACACATATATGAAAAAAGACAAAACCAATTAAAAGACAAATCCAATACCATTGTCTTACACTTTCGGTTTTGCCGAGGAAGGTTCCAAGAGAACCAAAAATATCTTATTTCGTACTCGTCAAGTCAAGTCAACTTACTATTTCCTTGTTTTTTTACTTGGTTTTGTCTTTTGTTTTCTTTGGAGAACATGTGGCCTACTTTTCACTATATATATATATATATATATTAATTTATATATTGCTATATCTATATATACATGTAGTATTTATTATCCTTTCCCAGTATGTGCAGTAGACTACTTTGGTTGGGACTGTGAGTTTCAGTGTGGAGTTGGTCAGCCTCTTCCGCTTTGTGCAGGAAGCCATATTTGTATGCCCGATCCGTACGGTTGCTCCTGTGTGGCTGGTTTTACGGGCACCTCATGTATGGATGGTAAGTTTAACAAAAAGAAGTTTTTTTATATATTTAAAATCATACTGCCATATTGTTATTATTATCCCCTGCAACCTGGTACTTCAGTCATCATTCAATCAGCTATTCTGTAGTATGTTAAGACCTCTGTGTCCAGAGTATGCCTTCATGTTCCACATACTCCCCCTTGCTAAGTCTTCATTCTTAACAAATTAACTAATACATTCAGCTTGTAATCAGTCTCATTGATTTTGTATAGAATCTCATTATGCAACTATGGTTAGGCCTAGTCATGTCTACTGTCATCATGTGATAGGCTCAGTATAAAAACCTGTCGATTTTTGTTTTTAGTCCAACATAGACATTGACATCATGCTAACATTTTGTTATGTGACTCTAAAATGCAATCATTTAAATTCAACACTGCAAACATGAGAAAGACAACCATCACGGCTTCAAAAGTTTATAAACTTAAAAATTGGATTGACAGTTGGTGTAATTGTCGAGTGGGGCTGACTTTTTCCAATTGTGTGACTCTTTCAGGTTGCCAACATCAACCACATCCCACCCTGGGGAAAGATGGCAGTCGTGGCACATAGAGAAGCTATAAGGAAGCTTTAGGAAATACCGATGAACACATTACCAATTAGTAAACGAGTCTTCAAATGTTTTTTTTCTTTCTTTTGATTTCCTTTCATTCAGTTTGTCATAGCGGTATGTTTGGAGCGGGATGCACTCAGACCTGTCACTGTGCTGCCGGTGATTGCTTACCGCATTCTGGAGAATGTATGCATGCACACGCTGGATGTGCCAGCGGGTGGTCCGGTCAAAACTGTCAAAGTGAGTTCTTCTGAAAGAATTTTTTTTTTCTGCAGAAAATTTCCCTCAATTTAAGGTTCAGTCCTTGTATAGGAAAGTGACATTGGTTAAAAGTAAAGTTTATTTATAAATAAATCTATAAATATATGATGAAGCTCAGGAAAGAAGAAAAAGAAAAGCAAAATGAAATTCAAGAGAAGAAAACATATGGTAAATGTAAACATATGTAGGAAATGCATTCGTTCGTGAGAGCGTGGTGGCCAATTGGCTTTAGAAGGCGTCGCACTGGTGATCCAAGGATTGCTGGTTTTGGTTCCTGCCTAGCTCATTAGGTTGTGTCCTTGGGCAAGATGCTTTATCTCAATTGCCTCTCTCCACCCAGGGATTAAATGGGTACCTGTGGGGTAACTTGTCATTGGGGGCAGTATATAACTGCAGCTGACTGGAGGGATTGCCTCTGGGACAGGTTATTGTTGACCAGGGGTAATATAACGTCTGTAAAGCGCTTTGAAACCTTGGTATAAATCGTTATAGAAATCGAACATTATTATTCATGTACAGGTATACATATATACATGTAAGGAAAGAACACTGCTGGGTGGAGTTATGGTTTGCTAGTGTATAAATGCACGATGACCACTCCTCGTATGTGATAGTTCTCTTAGTTCATACTCATTCCTGTACCCAGGCCTGACAAGAGATGGAAGAGGGGCTACGACCCCTATGACCCAGGGGTCAATTAGGAGGGCCTGGGAAAGCTGGGACAAAGAAAAAATATGTATCGTTTGTATCGTTATATACTCATTGTATCATTGTATCGTTGTATCATTGTATCATTGTATTGTTGTAACTCATTGTATCGTTATATACTTAAGGAAAATGAAAGACCTAAAATAATAGGTTACGGCAACTACTTATTTGTCACTAGGGCTGAAACTGGCTCTCAGTGGCCTTGGTCATACTGTGAAAGTTGCTTCAAGTTGATTTTCTTTAACACCCACCCACCTCTAGTTCCAGACCACTGTCCCGCGGGATATTTTGGTGAAGCTTGTACAGAGAAATGCCACTGCGAGAATGACCACAGTTGCGAGAGAGATACAGGCCAATGCGCCGAGGGGAAATGCGCCCCAGGATTCATCTCCTCGACCGGAGTAAACCTGGCAAATTGTCAACAATGTAAGCCAACCTTTTATGTCAACTTTCACGAGAACTTTATTTTGTTTTTAATACACTGGTCTCTAAACTCTGTTGATCATGGAAGGGTGCCTAAATGGGTACCAGATTTAACTTTAACAGCAAAGATATGTATTGTAATATAAGAACAGCTAATGGACTGTTAATGTTGTTCTGGCCTCAACTTGGAGTGGCCAGACCTCTGTGAAATATCATTTTCTACTGTATTAAAGCATCTTCACTGGATTTCTAACACGAGTCTGTCGAAACTAACTAAAGATCTGGATTTTCCCTGGAGATATCATTGTTGATTGTAGAAGATTACAAAAAACATGTCCAGATTTTTCCTTTTTGCACTACCTCCAAACCAAAATGCACATGTAAAGCATTTAATACATACTGAGGTGTCTTTCATAAATCTGTCCTTACTTAATTTTAATAGTCGTTGGATGCATCAGCCAGTGTACAAGAACGTGCCATTGTAGCGATGGGGAAGCAGACTGTATCACAGATTCAGGGCATCATTCGGAAACTGATGGGATGTGTGTTTCGGGAATGTGTGCCTCCCAATGGGTGGGACCTAATTGTCAATCAGGTAAGAATAAAGAAAAACCTTGAGACATGTGATCCAAAATTTCATTCATCTATATTCCAGTATAAATATTACAGAAAATTTAAAAAAAAAATCAATTCTTTATTTTTAATGATAATAAAGAACACCAGGAATACAGGTTAAGATATATATAACAGTTTAAGAGATTGAGAAAATAATAATTTACCATAAAATTTGATCCTTTTTCTATGTGAATGTGCAAGTGACAAGGCATGGATGGGGTAAGTGCGGTATTAAACTGAGGATACTGACAGGTTATAGATCTGAAATAGAATTTTTAATGTTCAATTAGTAGATGATTAAGTGTTAAAGGATAGAGTGGCCCCACTACAAGGTTGGTGATCCTAAATGTGATATGTATTATGTACAAGAATGTGTAGTTAGGCATGGGGTGGGTGAGGATCCATAGCGGGTCACATGAGTGAGGAACCTAATAAAATAATAATCAGGTGTTGGTCCAAATGGGAACAACTTATGCTTAGAATATATGTGAAGGTGTGGTTGGATCCTAATTGTTATTCACAAAGGAGAAGAAACTAAGAGAATGTTGATCCCAAGTGCAAAGGCCACTACAGGAATTTTATTAAGGCATGGCCTAAATGTGAAGGCCACTACAGGAATCTGTATTAAGGCATGGCCTAAATGTGAAGGCCACTACAGGAGTTTGTATTAAGGCATGGCCTAAATGTGAAGGCCACTACAGGAATTTGTATTAAGGCATGGCCTGATCCCAATTACGTTACACATTGAGAGAAGCAACTACAGAAACAACTACAGAAGTTACTACAGAAATGTACAGCAAGGTCAAAGGTCACAAAATGCAGATGTGTATATTTGTGTACCTTAGGAATATGTATTAAGCCATGAATGGATCCTAATGTGTGGATCAAGTAAAAGAAGGAACCAAAGGGCTCTTGTTCCAATATGCATGAAGTTTACTACTACTACTATGTGTGTGTGTCATTGTGGAAATTTACTTATCCAGAAGAATACCAGAAAATACTACTAGAGATCTACCCAAGGATAGGTTGGTCATTAAAGTACAGACCAAATACTGTCTCGTGGTCACTCAGTTATTTGATGGTTTAGCTAAACAATTTCTTGATCTCTTATTATTAATTTAAAAAACTTTGTCAAATATTGTTAGTTAAAGGAGACAAAGGAGGTTACATATCAACAATTGTTTTCCTTATCTTCGTTGTAAAAACTGACTTGATCCATCTTTTCTGGAAAACTAGGCATCATTGAACAGACATCTTCCCGGGTAAACCCAGGTCAGCCTTTCCAAGTCAGTTGTGCAATCATCAATCTAAGCATGATGCCGGTAGACGTGAGGTCAGCCGCCTTCCTGAGGCAGGGATCCCCAAATAACGCGTCTAGTTTCACGATTTACATAAGTACGGATAAATTTTACAGCCTTCATGGTACTCACTTTGGCTATGGTAAGCAAGACTACATGGTCAGTGGTATATATCCCCAAGATCAGCTGTTCTGTGTACATGAGACAAGTGATGGAATGGCTGTCGCTGAAGTCACTTTACATTTCTACGGTGAGTTTAATAATTACATGTTGCTCTATCGGCATATCCTATGTATGTTTTACGTATTGGTAACCTAACATTCTTGACAATGCCCAGTTCATTGAATGCATCTCAGCAAATACCATAATTATAATCATCATTTTTTTTGTAGTAAAGGTAACCTTTCTTCAACTCGCAGTATTTCCCGAACCGTCTCTCAGTATGCCCAACTATTCTTTCTTATCGTTAATAGTATCCTCTGTCATCCTACATCTCTAAGTATATCCATCCATTCTGCATCTCTGTGGATGCATATTAGTCTACATGTATCAGTATAACGAATCATTCTAACAAATGAAGTGACATATAACAGAGTCAAGGTACTATAGTTTACAGTTGGCCTTATTTTACCATTAATGATGTGTTAGGCTTTGAAGCCTATACATCACAACTTCAAATGCTCAATGATAAATGATTACAAAAGTTCAGGTTGATTTGTCCTGGATTTACTCTCTCATTCTTTCATTTACTGTGGAAAAGCAGTTAAAAAACTGATGCATGGTCAGCCCCACTTAATGTTTATTATATAAGGTCCCCATGACCCATTTAATGTATAATATATAAGTCCCTATATATATAAGACCCATTTAATGTATTATTTTTGTATAGTAAGCATCCTAACTGTCATGCATTTCTCTAGTTAAGAAGCTTAGCAGACGTTCCATCTAAAATTGTTTGTTTCTTCCGATTGGCAGCCTTACCAGTCCTGGGTCTGCCTCCGGTGCTCATAGGCTCAGGGGATACCTGGATAGCTGTCATGTGGCCCGCATGGAACTCATCCAATGGGGACGTAGGAGAGGGTCCGATAGTATCCTACAACCTCTACCTGCAAAAAGGTGAGATAAACTTATTGATAGAGATTACATTTAGGATGGGGGAAATGAATGGAGTGGTGGGGTGATGGGTTGGGGAAGGGATGGGAGGGGAGGGGAGGGGGTAGCACAAGAAGAGGATTCAAGTCACTTCTGTGTAATTGTCTTCTGTTTATTTTCAAGGGTACACCTTTGTTTGTCACAAAGGATATTTAGTTGTCTTGGCCGAACGGCCTGCCACTGATACACAAAACCCTCAGTGGAGAACTCATAGTGTGCAAAATCCAAAATGTTCTCAGGGGATGTTGTTTCCTCTCCGCTTACTTTTTTGCTGAAACGGTCTTTTTCCTTTCATACCACTCCAGGCAACGGTGAATGGGCTCTGGAAGTGACAGTACCACACTCGGAGCATGTGATGGAACACATGTATAACGTGACAGATCTCAGGGAAGGGGCCACGTACGGGATTGCCGTGACAGTCAGCAGGGACGGGGAAGGAGGAGAAGGAGAAAGGAGCTCTCCGATCACGGTCACCATAGGAACAACACCACCTCTACCTGGTATAGTGTACTATTTGTCATTAATTGGAATCAGCCACAGGTCCTCTTTCAGGGAAGTTCAAGGAACATGATATATATGAAAAACAAAGTATTATTGAAATTTTTTGTCTCTATATCTGGTGAGGCATTGTAAAAAGTGAAAAGTTTTTTTGCAAAGATTTTCACCAATATGTTTTACAAAATCGACAACAATCATCCTGTTGTTTACGAAAATATGTATTATTTAATCGAACAAACTACAGTTCAGCGATTGTCGAAGATATAAACGGGACGCTTTCATGCGGGGGAGTGTACAGTGGGTTTACAGAGATCGAAAGTGTGAACAACATTTTAGGATATTATTACCAAACTAAACAAAAGAAAATCCCAGACAGTGTCTGTTTGTGGGAAAAACGTGATTCAGGAAAAATTGGCCGAACCTTTCAATATTGGTTGTCTCTACATCAAAGGAAAACATTTCAACCTAATTTTTTTTTCACTTTCCTTTATATTTACAGATGAGACTACCACTGCTGATACCACCACTGTATTTGGGAATAACACTCCTTCACCAGCGACATCAATTAATGTCGGCGCCATCGTATTCTCCGTTCTCTGTCTGGTTCTGGTCGTCCTCATCTGTATTCTCTCGATTATTGTCTGGAGGAAAAGGAGGTAATCTCCGTTTAATGATTACGCGTGATTACGCGTACAAGTTGTGGCTCCAAAGATCGGGATAAGATGGAAATAAAACAAAATAAAATAAAATAAAACTGTTAGCAAACTGCTTATCCACTAGAGAGCCTGTGTAATAGAATGTGTAGAAGTAAGTTGGCCTGACGTTTCGATCCTAGCAGGATCTTCTTCAAAGGCGAAATGACAAGTAACAGTAACAGAAGGGACAAAAACACGCACAGAATACAGACAGGTTAATGAGCATGAAGAACACAAAGAGATAGATGTACGGGGATTAGTAGACAAGGGATGGAGAGAAGAAAGCAACAGGGGAAGAGGAGAGGTAGGAGATAAACAGTGGAGGGACAAAGAGAGGATTAAGGGAAGGGGGTAGGAAATAAAACAAGAAAACAAACGGCCACATATTTGCAGTTTATCTTCGTAGATTAATTTGAGACATGACTGAGAGTTTTTTGTCTGTTATGTTTGAGTTGTAAAATTCATCGGCAATCAGTTGCCCTGATTTAGTATACAATTATCACGGAACATGGGTTGGTTTTGAGGGTATTGGAAATGAGTATAAATAAAAGACTTTTATCTGATTGTGATCACTGGAAGGACTAGGGCAAAGGTCGTAACAACAAACATAACGAGTCAAAGTAATGTTTTTTTTTTTCCATCCAGTTTATGAGCAAAGAGATTGTCAAGCTAACCTTACTCTAAGAAGGGGGGGGGGGCAGGGTGGGTGTCAGGGAGGGGGAAAAGTAGCTGTAGCAAATATTAGATTTGATAGATATTAGACATCACTGCCTTTCTTACACTTTTTTTATTTTCATTTCTCTCCTCAAAACTGTTTGCGCTTATTCTCCATCTGCTAGGAATCGACGACAGCTACAGAAGCAGTTTGAAATATCCAGCTACAAGGCAGCGGATGGGGTGATCCTCGATGACGATGGGGTGACCCTCGATGACAGGGGTATACAGAGTAGTGCCTTCCAAGGTATTCAACTTTATATCCTCCAAACAATATAATCCTTTTGCCGTCGGTATTGAAGTAGATACAACGTAACGACACATCTTTACAGTTGTAGTGAAGATGTAGTGTACAATTGCAGATGTAGTGTAGATTATAGTGCAGATGTAGTGTAGATATAGCAGAGATGTAGTACGGATGTAGTGTACGTTTGCTGATGTAGTACATATGTAGTGTAGATGTAGTGTAGATGTAGTGCAGATGTAGTGAAGATGTAGTGTACGTTTGCTGATGTAGTACAGATGTAGTGTAGATGTAGCAGAGATATAGTGCAGATGTAGTTTACGTTTGCAGTGTAGTGTAGATGTAGTGCAGATGTAGTGTAGATGCAGAGCAGATGTAGTGTAGATATAGTGCGAATGTAGTGTAGATTGTAGTGTAAGTTTGCAGATGTAGTACAGATGTTTTGCAGATGTAGTACAGATGTATTGCAGATGTATTGCAGATGTAGTACAGATGTAGTGCAGATGTATTGCAGATGTAGTGCAGATGTATTGTAGATGTAGTACAGATGTAGTACAGATGTATTGCAGATGTAGTACAGATGTATTGCAGATGTAGTGCAGATGTAGTGCAGATGTAGTACAGATGTATTGCAGATGTATTGTAGATGTAGTACAGATGTATTGCAGATGTAGTACAGATGTAGTGCAGATGTATTGCAGATGTAGTACAGATGTAGTGCAGATGTAGTGCAGATGTAGTACAGATGTATTACAGATGTATTGCAGATGTAGTACAGATGTATTGCAGATGTAGTGCAGATGTAGTGCAGATGTATTGCAGATGTAGTGCAGTTGTAGTGCAGATGTAGTGCAGATGTAGTGTAGATGTAGTACAGATGTAGTACAGATGTATTGCAGATGTATTGCAAATGTAGTACAGATGTATTGCAGATGTATTGCAGATGTAGTACAGATGTAGTGCTGATGTATTGCAGATTTAGTACATATGTATTGCAGATGTAGTACAGATGTAGTGTACGTTGTTTTTCTTTCTACTTCATATTTATATAAAGTTGACAAAACATTGAGTTGCCAAATATGGCAGGAATAGCATTTGTCTCTATTCATTGGCAATTGAGTTTCGGAATGGCCGTTTTTCCGATTATTCATCTTATCTAAGAAAAGATAAAAAAAAGAACCTAGATAAGCAGAAAAAGAAATATTTATCCCTTTTCAGGTGGTAGTGAGATACTCATACCAAGTGAGGAGGGAAGTCTGGACGAGCCTGTCACGGCCAAGCCGGTTGCAACCGTCAAACCATCCGTTCAAATGGAAGTTTTGCGTCCTGTACCAGTCGCCGATTTTGTAGAATATTTCTGGTCGAGTCTTGACAGCGGCCACTTGATAAAGCAGTGGGAGGTAATTTGTTCCTGTATGCTTGTCTGGTACAGTTTGACATTTGACAGCTTGACGGTTTTGTTTGACGGTTTGACAGTTTGACAAGAACCAACCTATATGTCACCAACTTTGTATAACGCTAAATATCAATGGTTCCAAACACCCTCAGGAAATTTCATATTCGTTGCTTGTGAGGCAGATCTGTATATTTCCGTATCCTCCCTAATCCTCCCCCCATGGCCCCAGCTGCCCCCCTTCCCCTCCCACGTCCTCCAGTATCCTTTCCAATCCTCCCCACAATGATAGGTCTGTACTCATGCTCAATCAAAAGCTAATCCCTTCCTACAGAGTTTGCTCACTTTCACTCGGGCTGTCGCATCGGGCTTTATTTTCCAGCAACGGTGACTGCCTGGACCCTTGCATACCCTGATGGAGTTCAAAACAATTTTTAATGAAGCGATTAGTAAAATTGGAATAAAAAAACCTGTTTTTATGGAATAATTGTTTTTTTTCGTTCAGGCTTTACCAGAAGACTTGACAAGGCCTTGCGAGGTAGCGAAGAAAGAGAACCACAAATCAAGGAACAGATACCGTAATATCTTACCATGTAAGTCCCAAAAAGCTCTCAATATTATTTCTTTTTGCCTTTTTGTCTTTTTTGTGCACTTTTGTATGAATTTCATATCTGTAAGTAATAATGGAAACAGAAAACTTTTTCTACCTGACAGAACAATATTAAAGGGTGATGTTTAATAATGCCAGCGAAAACATGTCAGCTGTGAAATACCTCTTAGAAAGCGAAATTGTGCATTGGTTACATGAAATCTATACGAGGAAATTAGTATAACACTGTGCATTATAGTAATCTCGATGGACTCCTGTTCGAGCAATCCTTCACATCCTGTTCAGCTAGATGACCAGCATTCCTTATATCCGGGTACGGGCCCAACATTCCATGTACGGGCCCCTGGTTAAGAGTGTCCGCTAGAATGGACATCGTCTCTTTGTATCTCATGTACTGTTCCTGGATTATTCAAAATGCCTCCCGGAACTATTAGCAATATAAGAAGAAGGCCCTGAATAATTTGAAATGGTTAAATAATTTAGTGTTCAAAATTCTGTGTTGCAGGGTTTGTTGGTTCTGAATCATGCCCCTGTATAAAATACTAAGGTTCTTTGCAATTGTGTAGCAATTCTAGTGTTAACACGAGTACCAAAAATTGGGAACCGAGTACCCGAGGCTGTTACCCGTCGGGTATCCGGGTACCCAGAAATTTATCTGTTTACCTTCTGGTATAGCTATTTTCAATAAATTGCAATTGAATGCTATAATATATCAAGTGTATTTTTCTCTGACAATGTTTCCATGATCATACATGTTCGTTAATTTCAATTTGCAATTGTTTCTTTCAATTAACCTGTTATTTTAAAAATTTATAGCTTTTCGAAACATTTTTAAACTTCTTAAAAAGTAAAAAAAAAGGAATATACACATTCAATAAACAAATTTAAAGGATTCGGGTAACAAATTAGGAACCGGGTAGTAGAGCGTCGGGTGGGTACTCGGGTACCCGGATAATCTGTGCAAACACTGAGCAATGGCCCATTTTGCATAGCATATTGGCTATGGGATTACCAGATGACATATTCTCTGGTACCTGTGTGGCCTTCTGCCGGTAGAAACCGTATAAACATGGGCCATGATTTAT
>JAIPMN010016491.1:0-11207 GCA_020650975.1 Apostichopus californicus
TATATTTATATAAACTAGTTAAGGGAGGCCATCATTCAACTGTATGCTAAATAAATCGACTAATATATACCAGTCCTGTTTTGGCGAAATCATTTCTGAACCTATGAAATTATACTTAAAAATCATTGAAAACCAAATTTACACTTTGATCAAATGCACAATAAGTTATTCAGTCGAAAGCAAGTATTCTGAGCCAAGTGTTTTCATTATTTAAGTCGATGAATAATACGGTAGTGTTTAATTTTATCAGGTCATTTTCTCTACCTATATATTCCCCTGATAGTTTCTATGGGAATATGATTGTAATAATGATCTTCTCATATAGGGTTACACTAAAATGAGAGAAAGGGCAATCCAATTTCTTGTCGCCAGGTCTTCAAGTCAATTCGTCGTATTGCTAATACCGATTGATCACTTAGTATATACGAAGTCTGAACGGGAGTTTCTCGACGTGTACTTTTATGGCTTAACAACCGAAGCTCATAAAGGACATCATTGTTTACCACAGAGTCAATATCGTTGAGTCCAGACGGCTTCCTGATTCATTATATATCACGAATCATGTAAGCGCGAGTGGTATCCGCGCATTAAGTAGAACATGCACATTTTTCATTGAGTTATTAGAACTGATAAAACAATGGATAAAAAGATCGACAATTAGGTCCGTGCACCGTAGACCTGACGTCATAATCAAGTTAGATTTAAAGGAGCATTGCATAGATTTGGCATAATTTTAAAAGGTGTACCGGAATATCATGAAAACGGGAAAACATAACTAACGATCAATTTTTTTGTTTTTGCTTCGACAAATGACATCGCAAGATATAATTCCTGTCTTAAAGGCATTGAAGACTCGCGCACAAAGAAACGTCTGATGCCGGTAATCTGACCTAGTTTCGAATGAGGTGTAACATAAGTGTTAGACACCACCATCGATCCCAGAAAATACACACAGCTTGCTACGGTCGGTAACTTGACACTAGTGCATAGTCAATACATGCAGCAACGGTCAATACCCACAACACAGTGTGCATAGCAGCGATGGACATCTCAGGTCTAGAGTAAAGATAACAAGGTATCACGTTTCATTGCTGTCTGCATTTGTAGCGACACGAAAAACTTCACTTGCAACAACGGAAAGTTAACTTTTCAGAGGGCGGCACGCGGTTTGGGGCGAGTCTTCAATGCATTTAAGTCATCCTTTAATACGGATCAGATATGTAATATATAATCAATGCAGAATCCTGACTAAATTCACGTAGGTCTATAGTATAATCTTAAGAGGTAATTCAATGGGGTAGTTCTTTTGAGATATCAAAGACTGTTGAGTAAAGAAAAGATGAATGAAACAAAAATGAGAATAAATCAGTATCGGTATTTTATATCCCCCCAATGAATGGATCAAGGACAAGGCATGTTGAAAAAATTTAATAAACAATGTACAGGGATGTGCCCAGGATTTCCTGAGTGCCGGGTATACTGATCGCCGTCCTGGGGGGGGGGGGGGGTCTAAGGGGGAGGAGGTGTCCCCCTCCCCTTTGAGAAATTTTTCGATTTTTGAAGGTGCTCAGATGCCAAATGCTGGCACTTGTGTAGCATTTTAAGCACATACACTAGTTTTGCTAACAATTTACATTTTTTATTTTTTTGTGTGAAATATTTTGTTAGGAATGTCGGGATTTTAGATGAAAATAGTGCTGGGCGGGGCCGCCCAGTGCTGCTCAGCGTGGGCACATCCCTGAATGTAAATTTTAAAAAAAATGCCAATTTGTTGAAAAATCATTTCAATACTGGAATGGATCCACTGCTTTTTTGTCGGAAAGATTTGTCTGTACGACTAATAAAACCTCAGTCAATCATCCAAAAGGCGACATTGAGTGAAAGTCAAGCTTAATTCAAGGTCGGAGCCAGGATTTTATAAGGATGGGGTGTATCCTCAGGTTTGGTTGAAAGCGACCTCCTAGCCTTCAGAGAAAAATAAAAAAATTTAAAGTCAAAGGCTACATTACTTAGTTTGATCTTTTATTATATGTGTGTGAGTTTGAAAGGTGTGGATGTGGTGGGGGGGGGGTGGTTACACTCCACACCCCTGGATCCGCGTCTGAAATAATTGACCATTTAGTGCTAAAGTACTAAGTGATTAATCCTTTCCTTAGGTTCCTTTCAGATTCGACAGGGACACGTTTTCCTATGCCTATACTTAGATCGTTACAAATTGTAAAGACGCTTGCAGGTACAAAACATATTGATTTTGAAACAGCGCCACGACATTTGGTGAAGCTCATTAATATCATTTTCTCTGAACTTGCGCAATCTGTGTGGCGTGTGTAGTGTGTGTGCTTGTGTATGTGTGCTTCAACAGTATGTAGTGAATCATCCGATGCATATCATTTGAATACGGCCTCATTAATATGATCTCTAAAGACTGATCGATGATTTCATTTACATAAAAGCTACTATATTGAGTATTTCGTACTATTTCCGTGTAAATTAACAAACAACACGAACCCAATGTTTTCGACACAGGAGTCCAAGCCTTCAACATCTTCATCCCAAAGTCACAAAAAATTCGTTAGTACCATATAGCTACTGATATCCCATTGTTGTTGTTGTTTTTGTTTTTGTTATTTGGTGTCCTCTTCCTGAGGAACAATAATCCGCTGGATTAATTCCGGCCCTTAATGGAGCATGATACTTTAATTAAAGAACCCATTTAGCGTTAACTATTATGAGTTAGCTCTTAATTCGAAAGGGCGCCACTAATATTTTCCGTTGCATAGCGACATCCTCGAGATAGCGTCATAGATCTTCGACGACGCGCACCAGACTCCATAAGTACGTATTTCTGCGAGTGTAATGCATGGTATAGATAGTTACGTGTGATATAAAGACTTACGTGTTTCGTTATTGTGTAAGCGTAATTAATTATTACCAGAAGCTTTCTTTAACTGTGATTCCCGCCAAAACTAGTTAGTAAACGTTTTCGTACGTAGCTATACCAACTTGGTAATGTTACCACAATCATCGTGTTGTTTTAAATTTCGATGAAGCATCGTCGAATTTGCGACGGCGCGTTGATAAACGTATCACATGACTGAAAAGCCAGTACGCATATTGGAGAACGGTTATGGCCCTGTTGGCTTGCCATAAACGCGTGAATTACCTTGTAAGTAGACATTGCTGTTAATTCGGTTACATTCGTGTCATAATAGTGGTTCATAATTCGCTTACGTTGGTTGTTTTTCGAAATCACCAACATTAACCCCTGAACTCGTAGGATGAACATTCATATCTTATACAAGAGAAGGACCTTTTATTCTGCTAAATCGTCGACACGTTTTGCTGATTAACACAGTATTCTAGCTCACATCATATTCCGATTTCTAAGCAATTCACAAATCTAGTTTTACCATTTTCATTGAATTGATCAAAGATTTTTCCCCTTGTATTTGATATAATCTCAGCTTTGAGCAATAACTCAACATTAATTTAACAATATGTCTGGGCGATAGATCGGTCAGCCTGTGATTAAGAATTTAAATAAAAAAATGTTTTAAAAATAAGGGAGAAATGAGGCTTGAACGCGGAAGATGACGTCATCATTATATGATGCACTTTAAAGGAACAATCTGCATATGAACCAAGTTGTATCATATTTGCTTTTTATATAGCGCTTTATACCAGCGATAGGTTTCAAAGCGCTTTACAGACGTTAAATTACCCCTGGTCAATGATAACCTGTCCCAGAGACAATACCTCCAGTCGGCAGCAGTTATACTGCGCCCAATCACAAGTTACCTCACAGGTACCCATTTAACCCCTGGGTGGAGAGAGGCAAGTGAGATAAAGCATCTTGCCCAAGGACACAACGTAATGAACTAGGCAGGAATCGAACCAGCAATCTTTGGATCACGAGTCCGACGCCTTAGCCAATTGGCCACCACGCTCTATAGTTGTATGTCCTAAGGAAAACACCTTGAAACAATAATCAACTACAATAACAACAACAACATTTGTACTGAAAGATGATTCCTGCTGGGTGTTGCGGTTCCTTTTGAGTGAAGGGGGCGGGGGGGGGGGGGCTGTGGGCTGTGACATACAAGCACTAAACTCTGCCGAAGTCTCTCTTTTTTTTTGCGATTGCTTAGCCTAGCCATTTTTTGGGTTGTCAATTGTTATATAGTATACGGGGTGACTGTTATAGGCCTATACCAAAACTCACACGACGTTATATGTGTCAAAACGCACGTAAAATGAGAGATTGTGATACTCAACGACATGTTTCTTGTCATCTTCTCCGTATAGTCTGCACTCTCGCCCTCTATACACACATATTTGTCTCTCTTGATTAATAACCATCAGCCAAGTAATGTATAGCATAATATTTGCCTATCATGCATGGTTCACGTCTATGACAAAGTAAGTTATTCTGCCCACATATTAGCACACATGTTATGATCCACTACTCAGTGACATCAAAGAGAGACCGCAAGTTGGACTAAGTCATCTTCGATTTCGGTCGTCTTTATCCTCTAGCCAGGGAGTGTCTTCTTTTAACTCCTTTTGAGTTCTCTCTGTGTTATCTGCGCATCATCCTTGTTATGCATGAGGCAGGTAGTTTCTCCGATCGCTTAGTCAAACAAACAAAGGCCTGTGGATCAAAGATGGGCGAATGCTGGGAAACTTGATTGAGTCATTATAGGATCATTGTCAACAGTGGGTGGCCGGTGGGTACAAACTACACGTTGCAAACAAATGATGTATAAAAAATATATATATATAATATGCATCATATTTTATATATAATTTTTAATGATGCATTAATTAAATCGTGTAATTTTTTGGTCACTAAATAGTCGTAATCGTAATTAAAGAAATATGTGGTAAAAAAATATAAACTGTATAAGACGTTTAAGAGACGCCGTTACTATGGCTATGCAATAGAAACCCCTGGAATCAATTTATGATAGTAGATGCGCAACAGTGCGTTGCAGTAGAAACAGCAATGAAGTACGATTGATGTCTGTGATAAACGCAGACGTGCAACAGCTACCAAGGTTATGTATGTGGAGGGGGTGGGGTGGTGGTTGGTGGGTGGGGGTGGTTGGTCGGAGTCTGAAAGGCAGTAAGAAACTTGGCTTTCAGTGGACTGATCGGTGACCGACAGACGGACACATCACGTGTATACAGCTATAACCTGCGACTGACATTTACCGCGTATTTTGTTCTTTTCCTAACATCTCGTTTACGACAGAGGACGGCGGGTTTTGAAGGAATGTAACCGTCATGTAATGACTACTACAGTTTACTCCATTTTGGGGTCATTACCTCGTTCTTAGTCACCCGATGGGGGGCATAGTATTTACCGATTGTTACCACCTCAGAGATTTCCTTCCTCTTCTCGGCATTCAGTCGGTCGAGAAAAAAGAGTGAAAAGTTAGAGCACGATACACTTATCTAATCCATCTATCACCTTTTTATCACATTCAAAACCAACATACGTATTGCCACCTCATCAAGCCACCCGTAAGGTCACCCATGCTAGACGCCCCCTTTTCAACATTTGAGGCACTTATAGTGTCAGCGTAAATCTTCTTTATTGTTTTTTCTGCGCACCACACACGTTCTCACTGACAGTTATTTCAATAAACAGAACCTAATATTCCGCTTGTTTTCGACATATTTACGCTTGTGTAAAGAGTGTACAATATAAATAACAAAACCCTTTGAATGACACTCAAAAATATAAAAAAAAAGTGGCTAAGTCGCCGACCAGAGGCTCTTTACAAAATTCCATACACCCCTGTCATCGACTTGGTGGGGTGGTTGCAACCTAGCTCTTTGACCGGGGAAAGGAGGAAAGAAAGTAAAGAAATAAAAGTCCCAACACAGCTGACAGTGTTACTTCCGTGGGAATTTAATTTGACTTTTTTTTGTCTCGAATATTTATTAAGTTACCATGAAGTCGCATCGTTTGCTAGAATAATGACATAATTATGTGGCAATTATGAATGATTATATCGTCATAAAAAGCTATGGAGCATGAGTAGCAGTTTTATTTCATTTCTGCAACTTACGCTACATTTTTGGTTTTAATTTGACACAAAAAGCTTAATTGTTGCATCACAAAGCAGCTTATAATTTTACTTTAGGTGTTAACAATTTGTATTGTTTAAAGAGACCACAAAGTGGCGCAGTGTCGTGTCAAAACACTTAATACACGAAACATACACACACACATGTTTGTATTACATTCAGACCGAAGACCCCATTGTATTTTCCATTGTTCAAATCCACGTACCCTAACCTTAACAATACCCCATACAATAGAATTCTTCCGAGGACGTGGTGATTCTTTAGAAATCACAACCGAGGACCTGGAATTCTTTTGTTCAAGTCCTCGGTCAGATAGAAAAACAAATGCACACACACAGGCACTCACACACATATACAGGTACGCACACACAACAACAACAACAACATCAACATCAACAATAAAAGAAATAAATTGGAAGAGAAAATATTAGCTATTGTTTGCAAGCCTCTGTTGGATTTCATGTTTGAATTCTGTGTTTTTCTTTGACTTTAGAAGGAAAAAAAATTAAGTCAATATACAAAAAAATAAAAATAAAATTTATATTAACTTATACGCCTTGAATGAGAAGCTGACGTCATCATCCATGCAGTCTTAAAGGAGCAATCCAAGACATTTGACATATTTTTAAAGGAAAATATCACGAACGCTTTCTCTTTTGGACTTTAATATATCATCAACAGTAAAGTTCCTTTTTTTTTAAAAGCCATCCGTTAACAAGAAAATGATTTTATCAACAAAATTTGACATGTCCCGATGATTTGCGTTTAAAACTTTAGTACGACAAAAATAGATGAGTGATTAAGACTTAGTAATTGATAACAGCAAAATGACAAGAAATATCACATCAGCCGGAAGTCATTAGTGGTTGTCTCTGTAGGCGCTAACATTACATATTAAATGTTTACGACAAAGAAGTAATATAGCCAACGGGTATGTGTGTATGAGAGAAGAGGGTATATCGAAGGGGTGAAATGGGGGGGGGGGAGGGGTGAGGATACATTTGGCAGGCGCTAAACCATTACATAGTAATATATTACATGTTTACGAATACTAAGAAATGTTACCAACGGGTGTGTGTGTTTGAGGGAGGAGGGTATATAGAAACGGCGGATCGGGTGGAGGGAGGGGGTGAGAATACATTTGGCAGGCTCTAAAGCATTACATAGTAATATATTATTACGAATAGTAAGTTATATAGCCGGGGTGTGTGTGTATGAGAGGATAGGGTATATAGAAGGGGTGGAATGGGGCGGGGAGGGAGGGGGTAAGAGGGGGTTAGAATGCATTTGGCAGGCGCTAAACCATTACATAGTAATATATTAAATGTTTAAGAATAGTAAGTAAAATAGCCTACGGTTGTGTGTGTATGAAAGAAGAGGGCTATATAGAAGCGGTGGAATGGGGTGGGTGGGAGGGGGAGAATATATTTGGCAGGCGCTAAGCCATTACATAATAGAATATTAAATGTTTACGAATAGTAAGTAATGTAGCCAACGGGTGTGTGTGTGTGTATGAGAGAACAGGGTATATAGACGGGGTGGAAGGGGGGGGGAGGGAGTGGTGAGAATACATTTGGCAGCCGCTAAACCATTACATAGTAATATATTAAGTGTTTACGAATAGTAAGTAATGTAGCCGGGGTGTGTTTGTAGAGGAGAGGGTCTGGATTGGGGGAGAGGGGCGGGGGGTAGGGGATGGGAAGGGCGAGGATGTATCTAGCCAAGGGAGGATTCTGAACATAAGAATTAATGTGAAAAAGAAAATGAAATCTTACCGATGGTTGAGAAGTTAATTGGATGAAAGGAGTATAAACTGCTAAAATGACCCGATCATGGAAAACTAGAAGAAATTATTCAACTTTTTGTCGTTTTGAAATACTATAGGCATGAATAATACTCCCGTTTGTTCTCGATATGTGATATGTAGGTATTGAATTAATCATTGCTTCTTGCCGCTAGTCAAGAATAAAATATATACTGTTGCGAGGGGCAGTGGGGAGGCGCGGGATGAGGAAGAGGAGAGGGGCAGGGATGGGGGTGGGAGAGGGGTGGAGTAGATGGGAATAGAGAGCGGATCAGAGGTGATGAGATGGGTGATGGAGGGAGGATAAGAGGGGTTACTAATGAAGGGTGTAAGACGGTTGAAGAGAGGAGATGGTAGCAGCTTTTTTTTAGTTTATGAATTCACTGTTAAGTTTTCCCCCAAATATCGAGTAACGCTGGGTACAATTTTTTTGCTTTTCGTGCTTTTGATCAAAGCCAGTCTGAATGACAAAACTTCAGTTCACATAGATCTATCAGGTAGCTGTCTTATCTTTAGCTCCCTGGATCTTTTTCAGCACTTTCTCAAAGTTGAACTCTTGTCGTGGAACCTGTAGAGAGGTAACACACCACCCCCGCTTTTATCGAGTAAAGGGTAAAGATACGACGCACGCGTATATGACTGTGCGATCGGAAATTTGGGGATGTTTGAAGCAACTTCTCTTTAAAGCGGAGGTCACTATCGGCAATTAAAAGGTTAACAATATTGTACCAATAGACGACTTGACAAGAGGTATAAAATGGTAATAAAAGGAGCATATCTTTGACCAAACAAAATTCTTGACTTACATCCTTAGGGGGTTGTCTACGATTTCGGTGTTTGTGGAAATCTTCTCCTTAAGGTTCACTGACGGAGAATCTGGGGGAATATGAGGAGTAAAATATTCTTTAAAACTAGAGTTTGTACGCTATGGATTATCATGGGACATTTAGCATTGCTCTCCAAGAGAGACAGTCAAATATGTTCACATGAAATTTGCCAAGTATATAAACTATTTCATAACTCGTACTAAGTATGAAAGCATGTCCTCACTTGCCAATGTTCTTGTCATGTAATACTCCTAAGTATATATGGGAATAGTTTGCTCTAAGTATATGGTTGCTTGGGAGTTAAGTTTATGATAATGAGGAACTTCAACTTATTCTTTCTATTTGGTAAAGTCGGGCGGCGGTCCGTGACCTCATCAGAGCCATTATTTTACATACATTTCTGCTGAGAGGTAAACGTTCCATGAATATCGAAAGCTATAACATGAGATGCCAGGCACGAAAGTCCACATAGGCCTATATATCAGCATGTTATAGTATGATATTATACTGTAGCGATAAGTGTGTCCTAACGTAACACTGGTATGCCGAAGACCCAAAGAAAAATCACATTTAGTTTGGACCTTTTAGTCGCGCTACGTTTGAACATTATAGACGGGCTACTTTTGAGTACATAGACGCTTTACCTTTGAGCACATAGGCGTGGTACTTTTGAACAAATACGCGCGCTCCTTTTAAACATATAAGCGCGCTCCTTATTATCACATCGACGCGCTACTTTTTAACATATATACAGGTGAGCTTCTGAAAAGTTTGGCTCTCCATACGTTTTGTTTACGCGCCCTTTGAGACCACGAGAGCCTTGTTTCACTAAGATGTTTGGTGTTTTTTGGTGACTTATGCTGCAAACTAGATAACTCAGCTACCGAAGAAGAAGAAGAAGAAAACAAAACAAACAAACACTGTAGTAACACTGTAACAATAGGTCTGTGTAATGTAGGGGGCACTGGCACAAGTAGAGAGACAGCCATGTAACAAAAACAAAAAAACAAAAAGAAGTAAAAGGGGAAAAGAGAAGAAGGAATTTGTCACCTCTTCGCTAGCTTAGCGATGGCGACATCATGGCCAAAGAGATAAACACATTTTTGAGTACCACCTCAAAGTTGGTTTTGAACGATCACCATGGAAACCGTTACGCTTTAGTTGGAATCAGAATGATAAGACGTGCCAATTTGTCTACCAGTAGCATCCCATAGTTACCTCGCCCAGTTTCCCTTTGTCCCGTGAATATTTCTGGTCAGAGGGGGTGTCATTTACCCAAAAGTGACTGAACGATTTTTTTCTCTCTGATAAGCCGGCGTATGAGCTTTGCTGTAAGTAAACCCTTCCCATGTGAAAACATATTCGGGAGAGAAATATTAAGATTAACCTCGCAGGGAACGGTTAATTTAGCTAAGCAGTGAATATTTTAAAATATGTAAAGAAGGTTAAGGTTACCACTCAACACTCCCCCTATTCCTTTTAAACCTCCCCAACCCCCGCCCTCGCGCGCTTCTGTTAAAGGTGTACCTTCTTACAAGCAAGCATGCTAATGGACGTATGAGGTGACGGATCCATACTAAGGGGTAGAAAATGGGTAAGAAAGAGAGAAGTTTATTGCAGTATAATAATTATGCACAAGACGTCTCTAATATGATACCTTGCCATATTATAGGTCATGCAACGAAACTTCAGTGTTCCTGACACGAATGAGTTCAACTTGAGATGGGATCATTTTTTCTGAAATAACTGTGTGAGTTTGGGTTGAGGGTAGGATATGTCGGTTAAATATGCGTTAGTGGAGGGTGGGGTTGGGGAGGTGGGGTGGGGAGGCCGGTTGGAATAAAGGAACAACCCACCCCTACTCGAATCCGCGAGGGTATACACGTGAGGTAAGACATACACAACATATGCCTCGTTTAATCTCCTTTCAAATATTTTAATGGGAATTTTAGAACTTTAGATTTTTTTTCTCTTAATTTTAACTTAACTTTAGACTCATTGTCTACAATTTGTCAAACCCTCATCTAGGGGGGAAAATGTCAAAGAAAAAAATAAAAGAAATAGTAAACATATTTGAATTCTAGTACAAATACCATCTTGCCAAGGAATGCAGTGTGTAGAAGTGTCAAGTTTCAAAATTTGAACTGCACGTGAACTTTCGATGTCTTTGATTTCGCTACTGCATGGAAATATTTGAAAACTGACTCTATTTGCGGCCGAAAGGGGGCGCACGGATTCTATTTTATTGTTATCTTTGTATGTATTTGTCTTCTGATTCAAGATTTAATTGTCGACAGTGATTTGCTATAAAGAAGATTCTCTTTTGAGTTCAATGGGTGACAAGCTGAGTTTACAAATTACACCAGTTTTAACCGCTAAACATAGAACGGCTGAGCGCACATTTAGCATTACCGGTACGTAATTCCGCACAAAACAGATGAATCTAACCACAGGCTAATTACAAAATGTTTATTATATAT
>JAIPMN010016493.1:0-14717 GCA_020650975.1 Apostichopus californicus
ATAATAATAATAATAATAATAATAATAATAATAATGACGATGGTAACCAAATTACCATATAATTATAAGGCTGTAGTCTCCAAAGTAGACTTTCTTGCAGTGACGTTCGCACTCTCCAACCATCCACCTTTCAACGTCATGCAGTCGCGGGGGGGGGGGGGTAGATGGAGAACTTGTTCCATTCAACCAGTGAAGAATTGGACCACTAAAACAGGTGAACATCCCCTTTTCATCCTAACACACAGACACACAAAGATCAATCAAGTATATTTATTACCACAACCTTGGTTTAATAAAGGCTATAGATTTACAATGTTACAGTTTTGAATCTTTTTTCTGTTCTTCTGGGAGAGGACGCCACTGCTGCCTTAGTAAGCAAGTGGTAACTATAGTGAGACCTTAGTATATACCAACAGCAGGAGAGGGGGCGGAGGGGGTGGGCGGGTATTCATCAACAGCCTGTATTTAGACCAATGGAATATAATTCAGTAACCTACAATGATTCCGTTATATCCATATACTATTTGGGAAACCCTCAGTCACAATTGAGGGGTATTCGTTCGTGATTCACCTTTTACTTCGTTTCAACTGGAAACCATCGAAATTTACATGGCAGTTACCATTCAAGCATTCCTGGTGCGAAGTTTTTCCACCAGGGTCAAGTATACTTATAGTTCATAGCCATACCATATTATTTCTTTTATCAACTCGTGACATGACATAGAACCCCAGAAATTCAAGGTTTAATGTACACTTGCAGCTTCATGCATAGCAATCAGTCCTGTGCTATCTAATCATTGACTAAACTAGCACACGTGACGTGTCTATCGCTAAGCAATATTACGTATACATTCCCTTCGAATCATGGACTCTTGATACATTTAACAGTAATAGTTTGGCCCCAATATTTATCACGCTGAAAATATCATTCTACCAGTTTTGAAAGATATACGTTACCGAATGTTCTGTTTCTTCTACTCTTTGACAGACATAGTCCAGGAATCTTCAAAAATATGCAATTAATTGTTTCACTGAGGATTAATATAGGCTTAGAGTGACAGTAAAATATTTTCTCAAAGCTGATCACGTGTCACCATTATATATATATGAAATCTTTAGTATATTTGGGAACAATACTGATAGCATTTAACTTCACGTCTCAAAGTTAGGTGACTACAATTTGAGAGTATTTTAAGTTGTTTGGTTTTCGTCGTGAGGCTCTATCTATAGAAGATTTTGTGCATTGAAAAGTATTTTATTAATCTACTAACACGAAAGTAAAAAGAGTAGTAACAAGAAAGTAAGGATTGAAATGAAATCATTTCAAATTATTTCTGATTGAAGTAGTGGTGATATGCTGATAATATCTGACGTCATTCATTTTTCATATTTATATGCCTGCACGTCATGGAAAGTTTGATCTGATGAACCGGTCTTACTATTTAAACATATACCGTACAGTATGAGAAAATTGGATATCCTAATTCCAAAACGGATGGCATTAATTTTAACATTTGAATGTAGTATTAGCTTTATTTCAAAAAATAAAGAGATATAAAGGAGGAGGATTTTCAAAAGCTTTTATGAATAAACTATGAATGTGATAGTTTCAATTTCGCACATGAAGAAGATATATAATGGGTCAGAAATAACAATTTACCCGTCTTGCATTCTTTTCTCTTCAGGAAGAAGTTTAGACTACATATATACTGACAGTCCTCTGAATTGACAAACACAATCATTTCAGCTATATAATTAAGAGATCAGTTCCCAATAGTGTTTGCAAGGTCATTTACTACTTGTTTTTATTCTTTCCTTGTTTTAAATAACAAAAGAAACTTGTGGCCTGTATTTTCTAAGTTTGTGTTTGTTTTCAGTCATTCTTGTTTCGCCTAAATGGTGCTATATTGAATGGTATATATTGTGCCATTAATTTGTTTGTCCTCGATAGGTGAGATTTTCTTAAAATTTGATTGACCAATTTGGACACGATCTTAATTAGCACAAAGGATGTAAAAAACCACTATCGGGTTTGCCCTTAATGGACACCCTCACCAAATTAACACCAATTTTACTTCTTCTACTGGACAGTTCAGCTGCAGTTCATCCACAATCTATGTTAACAACCAAGACATAAAAATGCGGTCAAGGTGTGTTTGAGAACTCGTAATTTTAGATTCTTATTTGTCTAAGTCAAAAATTTTACACCATCTATAAATGAGCGTAATCACAGATTACAGATACAGTATAACGGTTGTATTGTTTGGAGAGAGATTTTCATGCAAAATTTGGTTGAAGCCTTGGGAGACTTTTCACACCTATGAGCACGAACCTCACATGAACGTGTATGTTGCATGAACAGTATAATGGGATCAGAATTGATTAGTTGAATGAACTTCTCAGATTCACCCTTTAATTAAACAAAAACTTCCATCAAAACCGAACACTGTCTAAAACAAGCAATGTGATCAAGGTGTTGGTCAGATACTTCGTTCATTGTACAGAGAATATGTACACTTTTTTGAAGCCCTTGGCTATTATCCAAGATAAAATGTTCACAGAATCAAATGCAGATGCATATACACGATGACTTGTAGGTTATTTGAAAAGTGTACACCCATATATAGGATTACCATATGTACAACACAACACTGTACAGTACAACATAGTACTTTGTATTTTCAATATGTTCGACTTTATTTGAAACGGTTTTCCAACCAATTGATCAAAATATCTCTTATCTAGTTATGTTATGTGCAGTATATAAGAACAGAATTCGGGGGAAAAAGAGAGTAGAATTTTCAAGAGAAACCATTAATTCGAAACCTCGACATGGAATGTCAAAGTCTCGACATTAACTGTCGAAATTTCGTGGACCTTGCTCCTCAAAATTATGACTTTTGCTATATCGAATCTATCGAAACAAAAACTCACAAAAGAAGGTCGAAAGCTTGACTGAATAGTCGCCAAAAGTTTGAGATGAAAGAGTTGAGAGAATAAAAACAAACAGACGTGGTCTTCGAATCCTGCATTGCTAAACTATACCAGAAAAGAGTAGCGGGAACTTTGGTTTTGACACACATGACCGAACAATCTGAAAGACAAATTAAGCGCCACGTCCATTACACTCTGTGTGGCTACTTCAGGGAAAGCAAAAACTTTAGATGGTGCCATTTCAGCTTATTAAATTGACGATAGAAAGCATGAGCTTTAAATATTCATAAGAAGATATAATTGATATGATATTTTGTTGTATAAAAAGAACAAAATGCATCGTGATTTTTTTTACAAGCTCCTAGGACAATGGACAAGGTTAGGCGCTAGAGTGAAACTGTCTAGTTTGTTCATATTTGCCTTAAAATCATTTCTCATGTGCCTTGGGTTTTATCACCTCATAACGATTGGATTGATCGCAACTAATTCTTGGCCAGATTTTCACCGTCAATCACCGCGGATTATTACTGACAGAAAACGATCTGAACCCGGCCACTTGACAATATCATCTGAGGACAACGTTATCCGGACATACGTACAATCGAAATCCAACGACCAAATCAATGGTAACAAAGTATATTATATTTCAGTTTTCCGTTCCTTATCTATATATGTGACATAAACTTTAGTTGAGAGTATATCGTGCCTAGTCCATGCAGCATTAAGTTAATTCTCTTTATCTCTGCATGTCTCCACCTGTCTGTTCCTTTTTCATATTTGATTTACTATGTAAGCGACAGGCGAGCCGATTTGTACTTATAAATTTCCCTTTTCATAGAAAACAAACTTTGGAAATTCAATGTTAACGATGATATAAAGAAGTCGTAATAAGTTTCGAACTCGCTGAAGCTTCTCTGAGATGTACGGTATATTTAATTCCCTATACCATATTATGATAATTCATGTTCTGTGTTCGATAGCAGCCTTTTTGCGTTCGGCCGCCAAACCAGCCGACGTATTTTCACAAAAAGATTGGAATTGATCAAAATTAAACCCCCTGTAAGATTTTTTTCATCAGATGAAGTGTAATTAGTATAAACGCTTACTGATTTTAGCCGATTCGAAACATTTCGTCACCCAAATTCATTCTCATATAGTATTACCAAAAATGTATTAAAAACATATAGATTCTACAACTTTCGACTCTTTTATATTGGACAAGAAACTAATAATTAACAAGGCCGTCATGCGGTCTTCTTATCGAACACCTATCGAAAAATCAATTAAAATCTGCTTATTTTGTAATGCTTGCAGGTGATTATGAGGAAGCAAGTTTCTTACATTACTGATATAATTTAACACAAGGAGAAATGTGAAAAAAGGCGAATAAAAGTATATTATTAGCACAACCTTGTTATTATAGTAGGCTATAGATTTATAACTTTATAGTTTGGGGTCTCTTTTTTTTCTGGGAGAGGACGCCATTGCTGTCTTGGTAAGCAAATAGTTACTGTAGTAAGACCTTAGTAGTCACCAACAGCAGGTGGAGGAAGGGGGGAGTGGGTGGGAGGAGTGGTAAGTATTCAACAACAGCCTTTATAATATATATAATGTATTTAATATAGGTAATATATAATGTATTATATAAATAATACATAATATATCATATGTAATATATATAATAACCAATGAAATATAATTTAGTATACTAAAATGATGATTGACCTTTAACCGTGCGTTTAGCTATTAACTTACTGTGATATTTAAATATCTAATGTTATATGATACTGGTCTATTCAGATAAAAGGTTGGTTTATCTGAATATCAGAATATTAACATATTACGATATTTAGAAGCAAACTCAAACTCATATATTCACTACCATTTCTTTTTTCTATTTGTTTTACAGTTTTGGAAGGACAAGAAGAACCTGTTATATTTTCAGAATCGCTTATGGCAACATGCCCACTTGGTTGGGTTTTAGAGATTTCCAAATTTAGCGAAAAAGGGAAGCCACTTTCTCAAGTTTGTCGCAGAAAGATCGGAGGTGATTGGAAATGCGCACAAGGATGGGAAAAACTAGCTGAATATCCATTTTGCAAACGAAGATTTGAGCGACCAATGTCTGTTATCGTGTCAAACAAGCTTCGTCTAATTTTTGCACACATACCTCATAGCGGTTCTCACGATATAGAGAAATATTTAGCCTGGAACGATAAAACAATAAATGATAATACAAACATGAACGAAGACGAATATTTCCTACAAAAGATAAAACAAATGTCATTTTCAACATTTCAATCTTTCACAAATTATCACAAAGCAACAATGGTACACCATCCTTGTTCCAGACTTTATTCTGCATGGATCTTTCTGTCGCGAATAAAAACAGAACCAGCAAAAAAGTGGGCAGAAAAACATCTTGACGAACAAACATTGAACTCGTTTGAAACATTCGTTGAAAAAGTTCTTCAACCAGAAGGGTCTCGTTTTGTCAAGAATGACTATCATTTGCAAAGCCAGGTTGATTTACTTTTTGGGTTGAGAGATGAAGTAAACCTGGACAAAATACTTTACTTTGAGAGATGGGAAGAAAGTATGAATGTCTTACGAAACATAACTACGTCAGATGCCTTCACCGAATTTCAACCGCTGATGAATATAGACTTCGATTGCCAGAGAGTATATACTCTGTCAACTTGGTCCAAAATGAGAAGTTTCTATGAAATGGACTTTTGTGTTTTTGGATATAATATTGAAATCGACAAAAGTCGAGAATCGCCGTCGATGCGATTAACAAGTGAAACAGTGAACTCTCGATTCAAAACATGTCAACAACAAACTAAAGTAGGAAACATAGCAGAAGAACAAGGAAAGTCTCAGGTTGAACCAATCATATTAAATAAAGATGAAAATTTCACGACCGGTGGTTGTACAGTGTATACATACTTCCAAAGGTTAGAAAGCACTAAAGCCATAGATGTACTAGTGCAAAACATTACCCTCGATACATGGCGGGCAGCTTGGAAAGCAGCAGGATGGAAAACTCGTATTCTATCGGAAGCAGATGCCCTCTCCCATCCAGAATACGAGTTACTTCGAAAGAAATTTGAGGTTTTGCCGAGTGTTAATAAAGGCGATTATGAAATTTCTTGTTTCATGCGTTATATCGCTATGGCGAATATCGGTGGTGGATGGATGACTGATTTTGACGTCATACCGATTCGTTTCCCGGCATGCACCGAGGAACTATATAATGGTAGTTTTACTATCTACCAAAATCATGTTCCAGCTATCGTATCAGCGAGCCCCAGTGAGTACATGCGAATCGTTCGTCTCATGGCAGACATTCAATGGCAAGGAGACGATCACTTTACCTACAATGGGAGGCCGCACGTCTCTGACATGCACTGTATATTGAAATTTATAAATCAGGGTTTAGTAAATACACTGCATGTTATCGTATCAGCTGACAAATTCTTCATCAAAGAAGATTTTTGTAATGCGACATACGACTCGTTTGTTGGTCAGATACCCCCTAAGATGTCAACCCGTCCTTGGGCTGTTCACTTTTCTCACCATTCTGCTAAAATGTTGAAAGATTACATTAATGTATTGCCAGAGGACTTAGCTAGAAAGTTAGAGTTTCATGATAGGGGTACCCTCATGAGGAGTGCTTCTATGGTGTTCAACGAGACATGTCGTTTTTATGATTGAGCTGTATGTACATATTTTTAGACATTAGACATTAATCCATTTATACGGACATGAGTATTCAAAGTCAAGTAATATATTCCACCCAGTTGGGACAATTTTTTATATACTGTACTGTCATGTCCTGCTTCAGAGCACTCGTATTGTCAGTACAGGCAGTATGAATATCATGTTTCTATCAGATCAAGGTTAGGAACTGTTTGTACTGTCAATACCAGTGCTTTGAAGCATGATATTAGATAACAGTTTAAAGTGGTATTACCATTAGGAAATTGTCCCAACTGGCTGTATGTTCACGTATGTGGATCTTTTCGTCAATAGAATCAGCAGTTCCCTCTTTGCACTATTCAAGTTATATATCTTAAGGCAAATTGACAAATTTCTGTTAGCTTTCATATAATATTGAACTGTAGTCACACACATGCTATCTTCTAGCAGTGTGCACAGATGATATGATGATGGTATGTATGTATGTATGTATGTATATGTGATCTTCCCGCAAGCAGGAACTCGCGAAAGAAGCCATGGAGGCTTTTAGACTCGCAAGCTGACCGAAGCCAATCTCTCGGCACACATCCATTTAACGTCCATGTCGGGAAGTTGTTATTGAACAACACCCTTGCCAGACGACAAACATTGCTGTCGGCGGGGAATCGAACCGGGGATCTCATGACTGGGAGACGCCGGCGTTAACCACTAGGCTATACACTCCGCCATACTCCGCTATACACTCCGCCATGGTCTCGCCATCGAGTGATAAAATCAAATACCGTATCTATAAAGATGAGTTTGTTTAGAAACTGTATATGTTTCTGCAGTAGCCAATTTGAACATGTAAGTTTGGTCATGTTTTTTTTTTATTTTCATTTCTTTTTTTTAATTCTACTGCATAGGAACAACTGAGACATATATATTTGAACATAAGTACAACATAAGTAATATGTTCAGAAAACAGAAATAATTCATGTATGGAGAAGATGAAGAGTTAAAACTGTATAAATACAGTGAAGGAGACCTGACAGAAGCAAAAGCTGATCCAGATTAGCTAGGCCACCTTGACTAAAAACCCAAATAAAGAACTAATAAACTAACATATAATTCCCGACTCCACCTTATCCCAATATACAGTGGCGGAGCGTCCATACAGTCAGGGGGCGGATGCCGCCCCCCCCCCCCCTGACGGACTCAAATGGACTGCTGGCGCCCTTTTCAGCTCTTTACCACTCTTTACTTATTCTAGATTATTGACTTTTTTATTGCGCTCTCATCTACTTATTGACATTTGTCACATTTTATGGTGTAATTTGGCGATGACACCTATTTATTCTTCGTTTATCTGCAAATTAGCCAGGCCCGGAAAGGGTCATTTCCGGCAATCTAGGGAGTATCTTTACTCAAAAAATTTACGCGCCAACCAGTGGTGGCGCTCCGCTTAGATAGTGTCGAAAGCACCCCTACAGACAATTCTCGCCCTCCGGACCAATACCCCTAGCTCCGCCACTGCCAATAAACTAACTAATAACTCTACATACTCCGTATACCCTCCATCCCACTCTCTCCAAACTCAATGCCTCACCCCACCCCAACCTCTAAAATCAAAAATGGTAGATGAGTACAAATAGCTTCTTTGTTTTACGGGGAAAAGATATGATTAAATGATCTAATAAATATTCTTTAAGGGCTGTTTTGAAGGAATGAAGGCTAGTTGACAAGCGAATTAGAACATCTAAATTATTCCAAAGCTTAGGACCATTTAACCTGACAGTCCGTTGACTTGTAGAGGACTTAACAATGTTACGGTAGAATTTCCCTTTGCTTCGCGTGTCGTATATATGGACGTCATTTTATCATTGTGTAAGTAAGTAGAAATATTGGGAGGAATTAAGTTCCTATTGAACTTGTATATACCAATTCCTATCGCTGATATTTACAAATGTCACAAATACTAAGTATATTACGAAGTACTGAAGAAAAAGGGTCAATGTGTGGTGACGGTAATCTGAATTCACTATCAACCTTGCAGCACGCTTTTGAATAATAAAAAGGCGATTAACGAAAGAAGGATAAGTGCTAGCCCAAACAATAGCAAAGTAATTTCACTGAGGCAAAACCAACGTATTATATGAAGATAGAAGAACGTGTCAAGGGAAAAGGGATTTTAGTCTATAGAAGATCCTTGATATTGTACTAGCTACCTTTTGAACATGCGAATTCCAGCTAAGGTTATTACCAATTAGAATAGTATACCTAGAAATGTGGTTTCTCGAACGGAAGAGATCTTCTTATAGGCCTATGTCAATGAATAGTTCAATATTGCAAGGGAGCAGTCTTCTGGTGGTGATGAATGACGATAAAGTTAGATTTACTTTCGTTCAAGAAGAGTTTATTTGCTTTAAACTATTACAAAATATTTCTGAATTAATTGTTGATTATTGGGCCAGCCTTAGTGGGATCAGAATGTTTAAAAAAGAAGAAGATTGGTATCACCTGCAAAGAGAATTTGAACTAAGACCGATAATTGGTCGTAGCATTGATATCATTTACATGAATGATGAGTAAAAGGGGCCCTAGTATAGAACCCTGGGGAGCACCAAAAGAAATATCTAAGTTATTTGAGTGATTGGAATTTAATTAAACGTATTGTTGTCTGTTTGAGAGATAAGAGGAGGACAAATTAAGCGCAATACCCTATAACACCATAATGATTTCATTTACTAAGTAAGATTGCATGGTTAACGGTATCGAAGGCCTTGATTGGTCTAGAAAAATGCCATTACCATACTATTCACTATCGAAAGCCCTTGCAATCTGAACAACCAGATCAATAACAGAGCTGCACTTTTTACCCAAAATGGAGTTTTAGAACCCTTGCTATAATCATCTGAAGTATTTTAATATTCAATATTGATATCTTTAGTATACTTTAATATTTTCAACTTTGACCTCTAACTAATCACTGTAATTATATGTTTCCTTTATGTACTTCTTACCCTATTTATAAATGTATATTTATACTGGAATAAATACAATAAATTTAAAAAATAATTAAATTAAAAAAATAAATGTATGTTGAATACTTAGAACGACACCAAATTGGCCCGAAAGGTTGGTTTTTTGTTTAGTAAGAAAGTTAACCAATCGATTAAAACCAAGACGTCCAATTACCTTAGAAAACAGAGCTAAGATAGAAACATGCCTATAGTTTTTAACAGACAATGGGCTGCCTGATTTAAAATTGGAATAACTTTTCCGATCTTGAAGTTATCTCGTATAATACCTGAGGCTAAATATTAATTGAAAATATAATTGTCAATGGTTGAAGTATACTATCAATTGCTTTGTGACAAGCAATTTACATTTACATCATCAAAGCCTGGACTTTTGTTACTTTTAAGTTTACTAACAATATATAATACTTTCACTTCGTTAGTGGGAAACATGGAAAGACAATTATACATTGGTGAACTAGAAACTCATGAAAACTTACATCAGTATGTGGAATTTGATACGCAGGGTCATTTCCAACATTTACATAGAAATTATTGAATATTCCAACAATTTCATCCATATTCGAAATACTTTGGTTGTTGTGTTAAATTTCTGTTGGTTGATGGTGAGTTATGTGTTTTTCATTAATGACTTGACTGATTATCCTCAATGTATTTTTCATGTTTCCTTTATTACTTACAAACTTTTCATCAAATATTTTTCTTTTGCCGCACGAATAACTATAGTAAGCCTATTATTGTAATTGACATAAGAAATTTAGCATTATCGGTTTTCACTCGAACATACTTCCGGTAGAAAGGATTTTTCTTATGGATTGATTTGAGTATCATGTCATTTGTCATCCATGGTGTAGGAATTTTCCCTTTGAATTTCACCTTTTTGTATGGGCAGTTGAAACAAACAAAAAACAATCGAAAAACAGTAAGAAAACTGTTATATGTCCCATTTACATCATTGTGTTTGATAGTGCTCCAATCATAGTTTGATAAACAATGTCGATAATTATCCAAATGTTTGGGAGAAGTATCATATAATCTAATTAGGTGTGACTACTTTCTGTACTACCGTGCATATTAGTAATTAAAAAACGGGCAGATGATCATTAATGTCATCACAAATAATATCAGAATGAATATTATGTTTCAGGGCATTTATATAAAATGTTATGTATAAGAGTGGCGGAGGTCTGAGTGATTCTTGTTGGCTTTGTTATGCTTGGAATAAGGAGAGAATGAATTTAAAGTATTCAAAAATTCTTCAGAAGATCTATCTGTTTCAAAGTCTAGAAGGTTGATGTGGAGAGATACACAAATGTCAACAAGCAAATATTCTGTATGAGAAATATGTTCGACGAATTGATTATTTTGAGAAAAGGTAGAACGCTTGTTAATATAAAGAGCCTCTCCACCTCCTGCAGTACCAGAGTTTCCATCCTTATGTATTAAAGTATATACTAGCGTAATGGGATATCATACAAATCTGCTGAGTCATTATCAGTTATCCCGGTTTCTGTCAATGCAATAACCAAAAAATATTTTGACAAGTTTCCAACAAATGTAGTCAAGAATCAACATTTTTGCCAATGCGTCTTATGTTTACATTGAGAAATGATAAGTGATTTTCAGTCTTGTCAAAAATAAATTTGATTTCATTGGCATCATAGTATTGACAATGATGAGCATTTCATGGATGATCTAACATATTTGCATAAATATCATGTGTAGACGAATTTCTATATAGTTCGTCTAATTCTGTCATAAAATAAAATTGTGGGAATATAATTGCTCAAAGGTCAATAAATCGTTTGTCTTATTAATAAACACCTCATATAGGTTCTTAAAACATACATGTATGTATGATTCCCCACACAACGTCCCCATTGTCAACATATCTTCAACTTAAAAAAAACAAGGACTAAGATGGTTACTGAGTTATACAATAGACCGTTGACGTCTGTTGGCTTTTCAATCTGTTCGGATGTATGCATATATTGGCGTCAATTAAAAATCAGTTCAAAATTATATTATGTAATTGAAATAGTGTGAATATGCTAAAACCTCTGACGTCATCTACTTTTCTGTTTACCTGTCTGCACATTTTCACACTTTTGATCGAATAAGTATATTAATGTTTAAAACTATATAGTTATAGAAACTCGGATACTGATTCCAAAACGAATGGACTGAAATTGAATCATTTTATTTAGTATTTTGCTTTATTAAGGGGGAAATGGCATTATTACGAAATATTTATTAACAAACTATGTAATTAATAACTTCAATTTCTCAAGTAGACAGAAGACGAAATTTGACAGATATAACAATATATTAGGTCTGGAGTGAAAGTTGTCTTCGTGAGGAACCAATGATACATGATATTCTGACACGCCTCGTAATCGGCATAGAAACCAATTTCAGTTTTAAGAACTGTACAGTCAGTTACCAAACTCTTCGTTTATTCTTATAGAAAGTTTGTTCCTTTATTCTGTTGTGGTTTTGTTTATATCAAGAGCAACAAAGGATTTTGTGACCAGCATTTTTCACTTCTATTGTTTTTGTTTTTAATATTGGGATTGGTCGAAATTGACTATTCCGACAATTATCATCACTTTTATTGTCCTATTAAAAAGGAGGGCGCTACAAAAGATAACACGGACGCTGTGGCAACGTTCAGCTTGAACCATCGGTATACTGGCTATACCCTGTGACCAGAGGCGTTAATCCGATATGAAACGTGGGGGGGGGGGACGTAATCGATTCGAGTATTCCGGCCGCAAGTACTATCTAAGCGGGGCGCCACCATCGGTTGGCGCGCAGCGTACCTAGAAAATTTCAGATTTCAATAACTGCCAGGTCGCTGGAGATGGCACTTGCCAGGCTGGATAGCAGCCATCTAGTTGCGTGATTTCGGGAGAAAATTACAAATTAGTCACTCAGGAAATCTGCAATAAAGTTCATGCGGCCTTAATTTTTGGTGGATTATTTCTTTTATTAGTGATTCTAATTGACATGAACATTATAACCCAGTGTAAGTTGACAAATGATCCGGCGAACTGGAAACCCCAGCCCCATTTTGCCCTATGTTTCAGGATAGAATACCCCTCATTTGTTCGAACCCATGACAACTAACAATCTGTGAATAAATTTACTTCGAAATGGGCACATTACATTGCACCAAGTCGGTCATGGAATGACCCCAGGGCCTCAGATATAGGCCTATAGGAACGATGTCCCAAAATGTCCCCGGACATATAGGCGAAGGAAGCTATCCGCCGCGACTGCATGTGAGTTTCTTGACTTGCCGTCCTGGGAGTCATACCACAAAATGGTGCAATTCCTCATACGCCATTATTAATAATTTAAATAACTAACTAATTAGGCACAGCCCAGATCCGAGTTCGTATAGTGAGCTTAGCGCATATTTCGCCAAAAGTCGTCATACGCCAGCATGTTAAACCACTGATGACTTGTAATGCCACCCGTGACACACTTCCAATGGGACTGTGTCAGTTTAAATGTTTTGCTAGGTCTACGAGAATACATTTGTATGAAATTTGAAACAAGGATGGCAAGACAAACCACTTTAATTATATTTTCAGGACCTCACACATGCGCATGTATTGTCAGACTTAGAATAGGTCCCATGTGAGTGGTGGCTAAAGTCTTGAAGGCATCAAAATAAATCAGTGGTTGTTCGTTGGAGTCCTCACGCAAGTTACCTCGGTTGGTAGGTGGATTTGCATCTAGTAATCGGGTGAATTCTGGTCGAAGCATACTATGTAACCACCGTGTACACAGTGTTCTCACTGTGGAGTTAACTCCGGTATCACTCAACAACAAGGTAACATGGGATGCGCTGCCACGGAATATGCTCCCTATTTCATTTCCCCAATATTAGGGAACGGGCACTGTCTTTGAAACACCATCTACAACTAAACAACAAATATGTACAGGCTTTGGCTCTAGCTATGAAGTGCCGTCTCTTATGATAATGACGGACCGAAGATGCGGTGTCTGTAATCCGAGGAGCCAACGAACTTCTCTGCTAACTCCTCGGGCTTTAACTGGGCTAGACGTTCGCGGTGAAAATGGAACACCATCACATGATTTAGCCTCTGTTGAGTCATGGTGCTCCGTAGCCATGTCTTCAAACGCCTAAAAGCAATAAAAGATCTCTCGGCTTCCGTCGAACTGGCGGGGGGGGGGGGGATGAGGAGCAACCGCAAGAGAGCTTCGACTTCACAAAACATAGCCCGTACCGCTGGATTCATCGACTTGAATATTTATCTATACCTTTCAACCGACGACGAAAGAAAGGCAGACTAAGCTTAAGATTGTCGGAGAGCTCAGGATACCAACTCACGAGATCTGGGTGGAATTCTCCATTCAGCAACATTGACGCCAACTTGTTCTGTGTGTCTATGTCCATAGACGTGAAGTAATGACCTAGATTGGTAGCAGTGCTGTCGAGTTCCTTGTAATACTCACTGCGGACATTCTCTTCAGTGGACTACACAAGTTGCGCGCCATCACCAGCGTACCTTGCAGGGATTCTCCCCTGGCGTATTTCTAGAGAGTCCAGGTGCCATTTCGCTGCCTTCTCGTGTGCGTCGTCGAAAATACTCTTGAAACATTCCTCAGAACGACGCCGCTGAAGTTCCTTTCCCACTACTCCTGCGGATTCGGTTATACCTGATTTGGTTACTTTGGAGCTTTGCATGGCCCGGTTGAATTTCTCGAGGCATTGGATGATTGGCAGAGCAGCCAGCAATCCGAGAACGCAACTGACAGATGAGATACACTTCATCACTCCTGTGGCTCTGGATGCTACGTTGGTGCCGAACACAGCTGATGCTGTACCTAATGCTTCTATGACATCTTCGTAATTGTCCAGAAAGGCTCTAATACAAGCTGAGTGCGTTAGCCACCGGGTTGGACAGATGGGTTTAGGGTTAGGGTCCCCCTCTTGTAAGAACTCCATAAATAACATTATAAAACCTGTATCGAAGACCTTTCTTGAATGTACTGAAAATCCAATGTGTTGGCTGCCCCCCCCCCCCC
>JAIPMN010016495.1:0-12249 GCA_020650975.1 Apostichopus californicus
ATATGTAAATGCATAGAGTAATGATGGCAGTGAACTATATGGGGCAGATACACACCAATCACTTCATTATCAGCTGTGTGGTACACATGAAGGGTAACCCAACAAATGTCCCGCTTCTGGGTGCCACATATGTAAACAATGCATATAGTAATGATGGCAGTAAACTATATGGGGCAGATACACACCAATCACTTCATTATCAGCTGTGTGGTACACATGAAGGGTAACCCAACAAATGTCCCGCCTCTGGGTGCCACATATGTAAATGCATAGAGTAATGATGGCAGTGCACTATATGGGGCAGATACACACCAATCACTTCATTATCAGCTGTGTGGTACACATAAAGGGTAACCCAACAAGTGTCCCTGCCTCTGGGTGCCACATATGTAAACAATGCATAGAGTCATGATGGCAGTGAACTATATGGGGCAGATACACACCAATCACTTCATTATCAGCTGTGTGGTACACATGAAGGGTAACCCAACAAGTGCCCCTGCCTCTGGGTGCCACATATGTAAACAATGCATAGAGTCATAATGGCAGTGAACTATATGGGGCAGATACACACCAATCACTTCATTATAAGCTGTGTGGTACACATGAAGGGTAACCCAACAAATGTCCCCGCATCTGGGTGCCACATATGTAAAACAATGCATAGAGTAATGATGGCACTAAACTATATGGGGCAGATACACACCAATCATTTCATTATCAGCTGTGTGGTACACATGAAGGGTAACCCAACAAATATCCCCGCCTTTGGGTGCCACATATGTAAATGCATAGAGTAATGATGGCAGTGAACTATATGGGGCAGATACACACCAATCACTTCATTATCAGCTGTGTGGTACACATGAAGGGTAACCCAACAAATGTGCCCGCCTCTGGGTGCCACAGACCCTTACACACAACATCAGTGGTAACATTCCATAGGGTACAATGGACACCTTTACACACAAATTACACATACTTTACTGTCTAGAATTGGTATTGCTATCCCTACAAAAAGTGTCAAAATATTCTCTTTTTCTTTCTGAAGAATTAAATACCGTACCCACAGCATAACAGAGTTTAGAGACTGGGTAACACAGACTGTAAATTCCTGCACTAAACTCACCACACAAAATAGAGTATGTGTGATATGGTATACACAAATGTGTGTGATATGGTATACACATACACAAATGGTATGTGTGATAGTACTAAAGACACCCTAAAGGTCAGCTATTTGGCCTTCCTTGCAGTACAGTAAGATGTTACCATGGAGACCTGGCTCTCAGTTATAAAGATGGATACTCTTCCGTCATTCTACTGCTCCTCTGTTTCCTCGGGTGAGAGGTAAGGTTTTACGTTCTCTATCTTCTTCAAACTGCCGGATTTGATTCTCTCCGAGCACATCGGGCAAATCTCGTCGTCTTCCAGCAGTCTGAAACCAGAGTGAGAAAAGACTAGCCGTATTACAACCAAAGTTTGACCACCTGTTTACATAATTCTCACACTGAAGTTTTCTTTACTTTTTAAAAGGGTTTAGATGTCCACTCACAGAATAGACCATTCAACAGTTTTATTAAGGTAACATATATTTTGATGTTTCATCATAACAATACAATTTCAGCCAACCTACACCACACAATAAACACATACATTGCGCTGTTACAATTGCAGTCAAATCACTGACTGGTTTTGTCTCGCAGCCTCTTAAAGAAAGAAAGAAGGCCATAAAGTGCTTCTCATTCGTTTAATATTCTGTAATAGGTTAAATCTGATTTGCAATGTTTTACATCAGACAAGTTTAATACAGGAGTCGTTAAAAGGGAGACTTTGACTATGCAAAGAATACGTGCGGTATGAATCGTCTTGTTCGCACTTACGTAAGAAAGTGGCGGCATATTTTTTTACTCAAGTCTATTTCACGGTCGGAAAAGTCACCATGGCAACAGACTAACCGGCTGCTTTAAATCAAAAAAACTTACGTCTTAAACTCTGAGTAAAGAGCTGGGAAGTCGCACTCTGGACAAACGGTCCAATTGTCCTTTATCATGTGACGACCCTGAAAAGAGAAAAAAAAAACCTGATACACTGAGTCGAAGACAAGGGTCGTGTGTATCGTAAGAGGAAGTTGAATATCGAACCAATTCAAGCAAGCATGCTCTTTATTGATCCATAAAAATTTCACACCACTGGAGACAAAATTTTTAATTTATTCAGAGAGACATCCCACCTGATCTAGACTGACACGATGTTACGATAGAGAAAATTTCAACAACAAAAATTCAGACGTGATTTGGTTTAAAAAAAATAAAAGATCGTATTCAGTGAACTTACCGTTACAATGCAGAATGGTATGCTATTCTTGCAATCGTGACACGTTAGTTCGGTGTCTTCCAGTTCCGTTTTGCAATAAGGACACGGCGAAGTGGTCTCATCTTGCTCGCTCTTATCAGGTTTCCTGTTTGGAAGAATGATGGGATATGAGGCAGCGGGTAAGGGAGGGGATGGGGGGGGGAACTGTTGTTCAGTGATATCCACTTTCAGATGATGATTTGCAAACTCCTTAAAGCCTGCACCCAACTCCTCCTCTCTTATCCCATATGTCAATGCTTGCTGATCTTTCATGTAAATGCCATTATATCCCCTTACCCCCCTCCCCCCACACCCCCCGTTTTTATATAAACACAATTCTGCTCACAAATATTTATCCCACACACATGTATCACATTCTCATGTAACTGACTGCCATGTCCTCAGAATTTTTTTGCAGAAGTAAATTCATGATTACTTACAAACATTTTAAACTGACGTTAAGCAAAATCAAGTACACAAACAGTAGAAGCTTGTACCTGTGAGACGTCTTTACTTAAGTGAAGCACAATTGAAGAACATAATTTTTGACTTTTGGAGAGTTGTAAACGATGTAAATCTATTCAATTGATAAGGAGATACCAACCTGACGATGGCCTCTATTTTCTTCTTATATTTGGCATCAATTTTATTACGGTACTCCGGTCTCATCAACATCGCGGCGTAACTGAACGAGGAGTTCCTCAGACCGGATCGATGACACTCGATGACCGTTGAGGTGAGGATAGGAACAACATCTGTTGGGACGGAGGGAGAGGAATTAATACCACTTGGTGGGGGAGGATGACATAATTATTTAAAATGACTCAGAAAGTTAACTGATTTCATAGATGAAGGTGACTAATATGTTAAGACCTTACAAAGTAAAGATGATACTTAGATTAGGAGGAATGATATCTGTAACAAGGAGTAGACATTATATCACTTTATAAGTAATATCTTTATAATGTAGCAAGACAGATGGTATACCAGAAGTGAATTTTAGAAGGTTAACTACTTTCGATATGACAGATCGCCCTCTATCATAATTTAACTAAAAATGGTGGAGCCAGATAACAGAATGATATCTCTTGTGTTAAAGAAATCAAAAGGTTTATCACCAGATAATCACTTAGAACACACATATGAATATTAGCACACAAAATAGCTACAGTGGAGCATTTCTGTGATAGAGTAAAGGTCAAATGTATTTGACCTCACAGGATATTCTCTTCTATTATTTTCCCAATAATGGTTGAGGGTTAGTATATCTTTGACGTCAACAGCACCACAAAGAAATAAAGTCAATCAGAGAGATTGAATAAAAATGAATGTGTTATTATAAATATTAGATATATTGGAATGACTAATTAAGTTATCATTCAAGGTATAAATTCAATTTAAACCGATGTCATACTCTGGAGTACATCCAAGGTGTTTCTGTAGTTGGTTACATGACTTCACCTGCCAGGACGCCTTCTTTTACAAATGACCCCGTTATCAAACGTCCAGTGGGATAGTACGGCTGATTGAGATCGAGGTCAACAATGGTATTACATGTAGATATCAGTAGCAGTTATTAATCAATCGATTTCTACTAGTTGGTACTTACGAGATGGGAATTTACTGATGTTGTTAGCGACCCTGATCAACATCCTTGCTCCCTTCAAGTGGTCTCCTTTCTTGACATGCATCTAAGAAAAGAGAACAGAACTGACGGTTAATACCCAGAATGTATTTCACTGGCTTTTAACCCCCAGAATGCATCTCACTTGCACATTAATACCCAAAACGTGTAACAAAGGGTAATGGCAGTTAACAACCCAGAGAGATATAATTAGCAGGCACTGCACTGCGACCATTAGTCTGGAAAAATAGATCTCATTGGTCAACAAAATCCATGAAAGATCTTGAATACAATTAAACACCCATAAATATAAACAATTACAAAGGCAAGTGGAACCACTTAACTATATAAACCCCCTTTGTTATTGTCATACTGTCATTCACACTTAAACAGTCCTTTCATGGTCAACAATGGTAAGTACATGAATTTTTAGTTCAAATAAAGTAACCCAGAGAATGCATCCTAACATGAAGCTTCTTTCATAATTTTCACCAATTAACAGAAAACTATTAATCATCCTCACATCAGAAGCAGTGTTCACAGCCGTCTGCCCTCTAGTTGCCGAGCTTAATATTGGGATAATTGAATGATTTGCTAATGGGTCTATGCATGGCATCAGCGATAGAAATAAATGTACCTACGATAATGTAACATTGAGAAACATGCTGTTAAGTCTAATGATCCGACCGTACTCAATATTAGACCTCACAGAGTTACAGCTGGCTGGTTACATTTCCAACCCAAGTGTCTTTTGCCAAGAAACTCCACTTGAGCAAGAATTGTATCAGTACATAAGCATTTAACACAAACCTGTAAAGCCTTATGTAAATGTAAGAAAATCAAATACATAGTTATGTAATATGATCAGTTTTACATAAGAGAGTAAACTGTATAGAACTCCCAGATTAATGTACGTCGTCCAGTTACAGAGTTGTTGACAAATGACAATTCATAATCATGGACGTTAAATATGAATGTAAGAGACTGACTTCGGTCAGCTTGCGGCTTTGATAAGCCAATGAGGCTTCGTCGCGAGTTCCAGCTTGCAGGAGGATCTAAAATACATACATACATACACCCATACATACATACATACAAAACCAAGTGTTTTAGTTGCAGCAAACCTTCAAGAGTTGTGAATACTTGATTTGAATATTAGGAATGTTAATACCTTGACCAGGATATAGCTGTGTAGGATCATGAGGTTGTTGGCCATCTCGGCTGGGATCTTAATCTTCTGCTTGTGAAGCTCTCTACACATGCTGAAGAGAACATCATGACCATTCCTGTAGTTACCTGACAGCAAAATAAAAAAAATCAATTCTGGTATAATTTACATATTATTATTAAAGAACCCTCTGTCATTTTTTCAAAAAGAACCCCTTTCAAAGGTTGTTAAGCTCGAAAATATAACAAACTGCCTGTCTTGACTAATTACTCATAAATTTATAGAATAAAATAACGAGCCTACTCTTCATTTTTCATTTCTTTATTCCAGTATAAATTTACAGAGAAATTTATAAAAAGGATTAAAATATAACAATATACAGAACAACAAAAATACAGGTTAAGACATATAAAAGTTTATGAGATTAAGATAATAATGAACGATAAAAAGCGTTACAAAAGTTATCAAAAAGCTACAACAAAGGATCTAAGAAGCTGTCTTTACCAGTTTACAAAAAGGGGCTGCTCTGTAAATAAAACAAGTTCTTAAAGAGTATAATTCTAAAACATGGCGTGATATTTGGATTTCTCAAATTATAATTTGTTTTATAACTTGTCAGTTTGTGTATTGCATAGAGGGGAAGGCGATTCTCAATCACTGTCATCAACTTTTGAATCGTTGATTGAAAACAACAGAAGTACGAAACTGTCAATTGCACCTCAACTGACAGCAGTGTTCTCAATAGGTCCCAATGAATACCCCCCAACTCCCCACCCTCTAACAAGGGAAGTGCATAGTCCCCCAATCATAAAATCATAAGCTTTAGTGAAAAAAGTACTTTTGAACTCACCGGCAATTTGTTCTTCCCGGGCGATGATGACAGCTGTCCGAGCGGCTTCTCTATATTGGTTTAAGGCCATGTAGAGACGGAATAAATATTTGGCGTCCTTGGGGATTCCATCTGCTTCTCCCATCAAGAAGTCGATCAACTGATGAGTCAAAACTTCATCTTTAGCACTGCCGACCTGCATCGATGCAAAAACCAAATTTGGAAATTCAATAATTAATAAATTTGTACTCATTTCAAATCTGTATGGTTCTCATACAATTATTAGAGAAAATGTTACTTCTTTTTTTTTTTGCTTTTTTAAATTTTTTTAAAAGTCAATAAGATTTTTCTGTAAATTTCTTTGCCTTTCAAATAAAAAACTCTACTCAGTAATCTATTAATCCTGTAACTAACGACAGCAGAATAACAACTTCCAGTACAAAAAAAGCTGCAGATGCCGTAAATTTCCCTGCAGCTAGGGCAGAATCAGTATCATACAGTATAGATTATTCTGTAGACAAGGAGGAAAAACTACTGTTCCTTTTGTGTGAAACAGCACAGCATAAAAGATTGATGTCCAATGCAGCCTAGCTGCAGAATGCTGCAGCCCCATTAGCATCGAACGTTGTACACAGTGCCTAAATAGATAGCAACCTTCTGAGTGGCCAAAAACCCAAAGCATTTAACTTTATAAATTTGATTATAAATATTACATGATTTCTACCTTGACTAGAATTCAACTAAGATATCTACTGACCGTTTCTATGGCCAGATCTAACGCCTGGCTGTCGTCCACCGATACGGGGCATCGGAGAAAGTGCTTCAGAGCTCTCTGATACTGCTCGCACATGTGAAAGAATTTGCCGGCCAAAAAGTGGTTCTTCTCGTTCTCAAAATACAGAGCGATGCTCTTAAAGTCTTCCAGAGATGCGTCTGGACCTGTTTGAAAAATGAAGGAATGTCACGCAAATGTTGCTTACTTTCAGTTTTTTGTCAAAACAAAGTTTTTATTTTGGGATAAAGTGCATCAAGTTTGCGAGTAATTTTGAATAGATTCAAATCGTTCCGACTGTCCTTCCACATCGTCATGGTAACTTTAACTGGTGCTGCTCACAGCGACTGAACTGTGATCTGTTCTTAATAAAAGGAGACAACTATTTTCTTGAAGTGTATTTACCTATTATTTCCGCGTAGACTTCCATCTGGTTGTGTTGTTGTGCCAGCTGGAAGGCCTCGTCGTTGCACTTGGACATGACCAAGAACTGGATGGCTGAAGAGTAATCGCTGAGCTTCATGAAAAAGCTGTCAAAGGACAAAATCCATGAAGACATTTAAGAGTCGGTGAAGGAGAGTATTTACTGTAGTAGTACCTTGCTCATGGTGCAAGAGAGACCTGCATATACCAATCTTCCTCACCTCTTCCCCTGTTGGTTTCTTTCTTTCTTCTCTCCATCCCTTGTCTACTAATCCCCTTACATCTATCTCTTTGTGTTCACCATGCTCATTAACCTGTCTGTATTCTGTGCGTGTTTTTGTCCCTTCTGTTTCTGTTACTTGTCATTTAGCCTTTGAAGAAGATCCTGCTAGGATCGAAACGTCAGGCCAACTTACTTTTACACATTCTCCTACAAAGGCTCTCTAGTGGATAAGCAGTTTGCTAACAGTTTTATTTTATTTTTTATACCAATCTAATACACAAAAGTCCCAGTCTCAGCTGACAACTCAGGTATGCAGTCTACCCTTATCAATGATCATCAGTGAAAGCAGTGTGGAACTGTGTGGACAGAACCACAGATAAATTAGAATGGTATTTCACTTACTTAGCGACCATCTTGGCTCCATCGACCGATCCACTCTCCCGGACTACCTTCACAGCTTCTTCTGGGTTGTTTAGATGTTCTAGTAATATCCTGTCAAGTAGAGATCATGAAATACAGTTAGATTGGTACAGTTTATTCAAAAGAATGAGGGGTGGGTGGTTTGGTAGTTGGGGTAGGGGTGGTGGAGGGGTTAGAATATAGTGGCCCAAAATGATTAAATTTATGTTCTTTTGTTTTTTATATTGCAACTCCCTTTTAACAAGAGATACTTCATTAAGGAGGATATTTAATACAAGATAAGGGTCCAGCTGTTGTCATAAAAGAAGCCATGTTCAATAAATTTGTTGTCTCTAGTAGATCAAATCATACAGTTGTAATCATCGCAATTAACTTGTGTGAATAATCTTGTGCTAATCATAAAGAGTTTTGCACATACATTCAACTCAGCCTAAAAAATATACAGCATAAACCTGGCCCTGACCTGATGACGCTGTCCCATTCCTTGGCATTCTGATAGGCTTTCATGGCATCTTCGTATCTGCCATCGGCTTCCTTGGCCTTAGCATACTGTATTTGTATCTTTGGAGAGGTCACCTTGGGTAAGAGCTCGCCAACTTTTGACCTTTAAAGATAAAGGAGGGGAAGAAAATTACGTCAAATAAAAGCTTTCAACTTATTATTTAAAAGGTATAGATATATATATATATATATTGCTTTACTCATACTTTCATAACTCTATAGAGGAGAGGATCTTTGATATAAGAGACTCCTTGTTTTATTTTTGAGTTTTTCTTCTTGTGCAACTTATTCCGGCACAATTCTGATAGTTTCAACTTTAGAGAATGCTAATGCTAAAGAGTACACAGCTGACATTTAGTTGACTTCAAACAAGACTTTTCTGATTTTGCTACATTGATGCCTAATTCCCACCTCACAAAATAGACGATCTATTTTGGCTCATCATTATCTCAAGATTGGCCCCTTAGGCGCTCTCAGAGTAGATACGACTAATGCTCCCCTCATTTGCAATTAGAGTTAACTTTCGTTATCATCAGGAAGTCATTAGTTTAAGTACTTGCTAACCGCAAAATTTCTAGGGTGGGGGGGGGGTGGGGTGGGATAAGATATATGTCAGAGACTCAGAGAACATAATCACTCTTTGAAAGGCAATGTCTGGAAAGTAAGCCAGACAGTTTGACGTTAAATGCTGAAGATACTGCAAGCCATGTTACCTTGTAAGTACAATGTGCGGATAAAATGGACATGCAAGATACACACTGAACGTCGAGCACTCTTTGACAAATAAGGAGAATGAGAATGACGTTAATCTTTTTGATTTTCGAGTGGTAAAAGATATTCCTACTTTCTAGGCTGATACAAGTGTCACTTGTATCTCAGCAATTCAAAACCTTTTTGCTTTGGATAATTATTCTTAAATATAGGTTTAATTTCTACACAACTGAATGACCTTTCAAATAAAACATAACAAAGCCAAATTAACTTTAAAACGTTGCAGTAACAAAAGGACCCATCCAAAGCATTTTTACCATTTTTCTTTTTTTTTACAAATTTTTGTATTAACACAACAGATATGGAAACTATACACACAGTGTGTTTGTTAACAGTTAGCGCCAGTTGCAAAAATAGATAAAACTCACCAGTTTTTGCAACGGATATAAACCGAGGCTGCCTTGTCGTAGTACTCTCCTTTCTCGTAGAGCAGAGCCGACTCTGAAAACTGCTTCATATTCTCCAAGATCTGAGCGCAATCTCTCTTCAGAGATCTGCTCGGCATTTTCACGGCCATATTGACACCCTTCCTGATGTCACCGACACGGATGGACATTCTGGCTACCCCCATGGCACAGTTCTCATCATGTTCCTTTTCCTGGTAGGGGAGATGTTGGGGGGGGGGAAGGGGGAGATGAGAATATTATCACTACAACAGGATCTGATATTATTCACCAATCATCACAACACCAAAACTATTAATGTCACATTTTTTGATAGGTACAAATAAACCAAAAAAACTAAATGAACAGACTTCCCATCTTTTTTGTACACTGCTAAACCTTTCTGAAGTGTTTTTTAAAGACTGATAGAAACAGAATTGGTGTAAACATTGTGTCCATCAATACTTAGAAATTATCATACTTATCAATATTAATAATATCATATTGAAGATTTATAAAGCGCAGACATATCCACCGATAACGGTGCCTCAAGGCGCATCACAATATTACCCTGGTCGACGATAACCGCATAATAAATATTTCTTTAGAGAAATTGCCATTTTTCTAAGTACAGTAGTATCGTGATAACAGAAGGTAAATTTTTTTTTTACACAGAATCGCATTTGACCTACCTGGTTGCTAATGACTCAAATGCAAACATTCTTCAGCTCTTTGCTTATCTTGCTCATATCAAACATATAATATTTCTCTCGCATGAAGTCAATCTAACCATGGTATCACGCCGGTTGTCAAACCAGACCAGACCATCCACATCTTTTTACCACCAAAAACTAAATGTCCAGGTGAGATGGAAGTATTGTCTGTTTGTTTAGTACGCACATAATTCCAACAGATTGCTGGATATTCTGCCTAGACCTTTCTTAAATTTTTTTTAAAAATGCTCACTACAAAATTAAAAAATAACGTTTTTGACAAAGGTATATATAGACTAAACCTTATTTTCACAGCAAATGAACATTTTTCCAAATGGCTTTTGTCTGATTGAGTATGGTACCTGTATATGGTACATTGTATGTATATGTATATTGTACCTTGTATGTATATGGTACCTTTTATATGGTACCTTGTATATGGTACCTTGTATATGGTACCTTGCACATGGTACCTTGCAACCATCTTAATATTACCGATCTTTGCACGTACCTTCTCCAAGCTTGTGATTCCCTTCTCATAGTGTGTGAGTGCATTTGGGTAGTCTCCCCTGAAAGAATGACAAAAAAGACATTTATTTCCACGATGCCATAGAAATAACGTCTTCAGTTATTCATCACGAGAAGCATACTTGTTTTAATTAACCAAAACTATCTTGAATTGCAGCATGCTACCAACCTGGTCTACTAATTAAATTTTCCTTGACAATTTTGTTTGGACAAACGAACTTCTCATAAATAAAACAAAATCATCGAAGATACAAACCAACAAATATATGCAGTGTCAGAAACATTCCTCTGCCATTTAAGTAAGACTCCAATCACTAAAAGTAGATTTCTAAGACTAAAAGTAGGTTTTCAAGACAGATTACCAGTTACCGTTTTGGAGAACAGTGGCAGTCTCTAACTGTTGCACAAACAGCAGAGTTATGTTTAACACCATAAACACAATTAATGGTTTTAATGGTATGGTTTTAATGGTATGCTGATTGCTTTCAGAATAATTAACAGTCTCTCCTGGACAAAACCTAACGGACAGGCTTCACAGTCTTAGAAGGAACTGGGACCGCCAAACAATGTTTAAAATTAGCTCAGTTGTGAATCCAAGCTTTCCTGTCTGGCAAGGAGAGTGTGGGTACCACTTTGTAAGTGTTATGAAATGGAGAGTGACTTGACATAGTGAAATACACAGCTACACTTCTTGAGACTTTTACATTGTTAAAGGTGCCACGTATGGTGACATAGACAAGAACTTACAAAAATTCCAACTGTTGAGCATATTCTTTAGATATGTAAGGGATCTGTGAAGGATCCAAGGTCTTGGCTAGTTTTAGCGCTTGATCCCAATGTAGCAGATCTCTCCTCATCTGGAGGAAAAAGAGAAAAGAAATGCGAGGCAGACGTTCACCAAGACGTAGGGAGTTGAAAAAATAACAGACGATATATGAAAATATTTATCATGAATTGGTATTTTCTCAGATTTGTACATGCAGATGAATGCGTTAAGCGTTATAGTGTTTATGTACACGATGCTTGTTACTGTTTGATAGCATCATCATAAACGTCTTGGAATCACAACTTTTGAAGGGGCAAACTCGTCCTTACTGATGGATAGCTTATAAATTGCCTTGTTCACAGATCTTTAACACGTTCTTCATAATTTTTGTATTGGGCACATTAAATGCATGGTTTCATTTTGTTTATTCGTTTCTCTACAACATTAAATAGTACAGGTTGCACAAAATAACAAAAATAATGAAGTAGAGGGAAGTAAAAAATAAAAAACCTTACAGGGTTCATGGTAATAACAGTTCATTACAGTAACCCTTAACTGATCCAAATATGATATGGATTGTTATGGCAAAAGGTGGCTATATGGGGGTTAAGGAAGTGGGAGAGGGGGTGAGGGAAGTGGGAGAGGAGCGAGGGAAGTGGGAGAGGGTGTGAGGGAAGTGGGGTGAGGGAAGTGGGAGTGAGGAAAGTGGGAGAAGGGGTAAGTGAGGCAGGAGGGGTTGAGGGAAGTGGGGGCAGGAAGGGGGGGGGAGAGTT
>JAIPMN010016501.1:0-40099 GCA_020650975.1 Apostichopus californicus
ATATATATGTTCAAGGCTTAAAAGTTAAAAGGTAACGAACTACATTGACCATTGTTAGTTTTAAGTGTAGCACTTGAAACTAATTGTTAATTGAGTAGCATTGTAACATAAAAGTCTCATTTATAAATGGCACCATTGAAATGTTATGAACAAATTACAATAACCACAGCCTGAGTTTGTAAACTAGAGACATCAAGAATGGTACATGGATTGGTCAATGGAGTTCTTCTGACTGAACTTGACCCTATTTTTGGTTCTTCCCTTGTTTGTGTGTATGAATATAATAGTATTATGTTACATCAACATACTAAAGATAATCCTTCAGCGCAGTTTCCATCGGGATATTTATTAAAACATCAATTACAGGTCAATAAGGCGTTTATCTGAGTTTCTGTGGACTTTTTTTTTCATTCCAGCGACAATAACATATCAATAACTTGCTACTAATGAAAGAGAGGTTAACATAGTAGAAATTTTACTCAGCAAACCTTTATTAACCTTTTAGTGAAATATTATAAGTATTTTGTTCACCCTACCACTTACGCATGCAAACCACACGTTTTTATATTTCCGAATTTAAATGCAACCAATCAAATCACCTCTATCACGTGTTTAGTCGTTGACAATAACAATCTTCTTTTCGGGCATATTGTGCAATGACATACCAGTACCCATGTATATAGTATACAAGTTGTTGCAACTTACGCGATTGAATGTACTGGTAGTAGTAGCACGAATCTTAGGGTACAACATACACTGACCGTAAACTTGTGTCGAAAGATGGAAAGAGGCCGTGGTAAGAAAATTAGTAGATATGACCATGCCAGAAAAGAAGCAAATAAAAGTGGAGCAAGGGAGAAAGAGCAATGTATGTCGCATAGGGATCGGTGATTAACTGGACATGTGGAATCGACTCAGGCTAAGGCTATGTGTTTATACTAACACAGAAGTAGCAACGTACGTATTGAACAGGTAGGCCCTCCTGTTTGACGTGGGTTCTGTATAGACGTTAAGCTGCGTGGTTATAGGTTACTAGGCCTACATTCCTTCTTTCGATAATGCCTAAGAGTACAACATAGGCTTAACGCAAGTACTATATATTAAGCTACCCCTCACATGCGTCTCTGAAAAGCAGTAACAGTCAGTGCATAATAAAAGAATTTCACATGTATTGCGTAATGTATTCTGATGCGACCCGATTTGACCTTTCCTGTGGAGATACATACGTAATAGTTATAACATTTATAAGCGTAGCTTACAGTTGGATAATAACCCTTTAGTGCTTCGAAGTTTGTTAAAAAGGGACATATTTTCATGGTATTTTGGCGTCATTATGGACAGGGGGTAGGAGCCGGGGAGGGAACTGGGGCACGTGCCCCCACTTTTTTTCAGTAAATGTGCCCTAATGGCAAATAAAATGTGCCCCTTTGATGAAAAAATGTCTTTTTGATATCTTAAGCCTTTCAATTTAAATATTTTATTTGAATTATTCACGTGCACCATCATATTAATAGCATACTTACACATCATATATATTTAACCTGATATGGCCGGTGTTTATCGGATTACAACATAACGAGTGGTGGTTGTGGAATGAGAAAGTGCCCCTCTGATGTTGTGCCCCCCCCCCCCACTTTTTTGGAGGCTTCCTACCCCCCTGATTATGGATGACTTTTTAAACACATTATGACCTAGAAGGTGAGAAATGATAGTTTAGAACCAGAAACGAAGTGCCGTTTTTTTATTGTATGTCCAGAGGTTCGAAACCAGTAAGGAAGGCCGTCATTCCACTGTATAGGTGAGAAAATATTATACGATTGACATGTAAAGGAAGATGAGCCATGCGATACCTTCCCCAAGTTTTCAACTCGCCTTGGTTCCGTGCGTATATACGAAGTGTTGAAGGAGACCAGTTATGATTAAAGAGTAATCCATTGAAATTGCTAAGCTAACTTTAGGGTAAATTTAATATGTCTATGATGAATTACTGTAACATAATTTGAAATGATTTTGGTAAGGTGATGCACATTTTCCGTTCTCCAAACTAAAACTGTCCCACTATTGATCAATTTCAGACATCATGGAGGTTGAGTTACTGTTATTTTCAGATTAATATTTCAAAACAGCTGGTGTTTGTTGCCTCCTGTTCTGTTGGGTTTTCGACATCGGTGCAATTTAGCTAAAGCTTCATAGTTTAAAGTAAATGTTTGCAAAGAAAATATATTCGACTAATCCTAAATATGTCGCTAAATTAAAACAAAGGCCGGGCAACGTTCTGCATCAGTTAATTGAGCAACCTGCAGCCTTAACACTACATCGATGCCTCTCAAACCGAGCCTGGTTAAGTCGCTTCGACGTAGTGATATCCACGCTCAAGTGTGAAGTATCGATCTTCGGCACTCTGTGAAATACCACACTGAAATGAAAGCAGATGCAAATGATAAGTGAATAGCGAAGTATTACACTGATCCCCACACTTATTTCTGTTACAGAGTGATTGTTTAACTTTTAAAGAAAATTCTGGAAAAAGCAAAAATGCTGATCAATTATCCTTCCATTAAAAATGCTGATCAATTATCCCTCCATTACTTGTTTTAAACAAGGAAAAAAACGAGCAGTTTTTTAATAATATTCTCATAATATTACCTGTGTCACGTTTTCATAAACTTCTTTGATGCTATTCTTAACTTCAGTAATGGTTGGTCGTTCCTTACTACTCATATCCCATGTTGTTAACATGACGCTATACCTAGAGAGAATATTTTATTCAAGCCGTGTTTGGAATGGAATGTGTGAATATATTAATATAATTCTGATATTCCACTGTGGGGCATAAATAACAAAGTTATATCTATGTTATGATGAACATCATATATGAATCAGACGAGTCGTCACACAGTTAATTTATTTGCGGAACTAGACTATTACGAATACATTAATTATAAGAAGAAATTTTCTACTATGAAAACTAATATGGAAGAAAGATGTTTTAACTCTTCTATCAATTAAAAGAGACCAAAATACATATTCACTTATTTCACCCCTCCCATGTCAACATTACAATTAAGATTTAATAAGGGTTTATTAAGGATTTTCTCACAGTGCTCCAGGACAAAGAGGAGGTTGTTTCAAATGTTCCACATTTCTGACACTTCGTTCAATATCACGGGGACGTTTATGGTGGTAAGGAGTCTCACCTGCAACGGAAATGTGAAGTAGCCTTAAGTCATTGGCACTACATATGATAGATAAGGTAAATAAGGTAACTTTATCGTTAATAATGTTAACAATTAATAAGAATATAAACACATTCATACAGCTGGATGTGTAATTGACTTACCATAAGAAAATAGTTCCCACATCAATACCCCAAACGCCCACACGTCGGAAGGAAATCCGTACGTATTGAGGAATAGTGTTTCGGGAGGGAACCAAGCGGTTGGAGGATTTTTCTGAAGGAACGAGGGAAAGATATTAGTTGTGGAGATAATTCAATTAAAATTTAATGGTTGCATACCTTCATATAGAAACTGATCACGGAATTAGCGTCGAAGCATGCATTAAGTGGTCGAAAGTAACTGTAAACGTCCTTAAGGAGCAAGTATTGTGTGTCTTTGTTGCCCTCATAATTAATAACTGCTCTATACTGAAAATATAATGTGGGTATATGTTACTTACTTTCTGAGATACGTTCTTAACTCTCTCGCCAGAGATTTCTATCGGCCAGAAGTCAAACAGTTTACAAACGTAATTTGTTCCAAGTAGGACTTTCCGCGATGCAAGAGCAGGGTGACACAGCTAAAAGTTGTCAATGGATAGATATTTTTTTGAAAATATAATAAGATGCCAGTGTACAAAATAGAAGAATCTGTTTTCACTTTGGGAATAAGAAGAATTAGCGGTGTACTAAATGCTACTATATGTAAAACAGCTAGTCAAGTGAAGCAGTTAATAGCAATGTCGTTTTGTCCTCAAAACTAAAAGAAAATGAACGAATCTTTTTCATAGCATCTTACTTTTTATTATAGATTCTTAATGACAATTATATATTACCTCATTGATATGAAGGAATTCTATCCCATTAGCCACGTCTTTGGCAAACTTAATGAGAGTGCTCTGTTTTTCTGATGTTTCAGTGTCTTGACATTGTTTGCCCTGTTGCCACTGTGGCTGGAAATGTTTCAGCAAGAAATCTCGTAATGTTCCGTTCTCAAGAAATTCGTGGTACACGTAGTACGGTACTATAATAGACAGTATTATATAAACTATAATTTTATTATAATTAGATAATTAATATCATCAAAAGATTGATTAACATACATGCTATTTGTGTTAGTTGGTGCCATAATTATAGAATCCCACTACACCACGTGCAACAATTGGCACAATTGAAACAAACTTATCATATATATAACATAAACAACTGCCTACCATGTTTTATAAGAATATTATACATAACGCCCCTGGCAATTACCTCATTTGCACGTTAAGATATTTTTAGGTGTAACGAATAAAAAAGGAATTCTTCCTGTTAAATATTACGCCAATAGTGCAGAATGATGACACGCTTTAAAGAGTTGTTAACTTTGTGTGAAATGTTATAATGTTACAGTCATTGACTGGATAATAATCAAAACGTATACCCGATTCTGTTGCAAAGCCGAGGCACTCAACAATGTTTTGATTCTGCCTTATGGATCTGAGATAGCTCACAAGTTTCAAAAAATGATAGCCGTCGTTCATTTGTGCCTTTCCTGAAATTAAGTTGGTAAATTCGTTACCTTTCAACTTGAATGGAAGGGAATACAGAAAGACCCAAAATACTTCATACTGAGAAACTTTGATGGGGAAAAGAAGGCCACATGTGTGCCCGATAATGACACGCAACTGCTTTGAGATAACTGCAATGTGGCAAGTGTAATATTTTGGCTACATTAGCAAGTAGATATATTGAAAAAATGTCTGATATGCAAGACAATATGACTGTTATAATAACATGGTTTATAACTTGTATAGTTACTGTAATTAAACAATTTAACGTTGCACTGAAAAATCTATGTCTATGAACGTTGAGACAAACAGATGCTCAAGGATTATACATTATACACAACAAGTCTGTATATATCCTATATCCACAAACATCACAAACATCATATCACAAATATTAATAGGAATAGCCACTTATTACTACCAATAAGTAATCTGCATTCTCAAATGGGAAAATCCCTTTGCTGTAATAGTGGTCTTTTCCTGATCAAAGCAGGAATATATATTTGGTTGACAAAATAGAACTGTCACCACAGCATGTTTGCAAAACGCTATAGGCCTATAGGCCCTATAAGAGAGAGCAACAAAAAATACTCACCTGATACTGTTTTAGCAACAATACGTGGGACTTTTCGAGAACTGTCCAGCGCCTCCCAGTAGTCGAATGTTTTCCCACTTGAAATTATATGTATTAATGACACGTTTTGCCTTTGCAAACCGCATGACATTTTCACTGGTCCGTGCTTTGCATTTTCCACACTACAACTTGCATTCAAATCTGAAAATATTAACACTAATCAGGACCAAAAGTTTGTAATCAGAGGATATTTTTTGTCTGATTCAGACGGAAGATGAAATGTCAAATAAACTGACAAGAAAATATTCTTCTTAGTATCTAGGAGCTCCGTGACATTGTGTATTTTGTTATTGCTTTCCGTGAAGCCGAATGTAAATTGAAATTCTTCGTAACTGTGCAAAGTGACATTATTATTATGTTTCCTTTCGTTTATTTCACATGATGCGTAGTCTTTATTCCAAATGTGTAGATACAGTTTATTGTTTACAGTTTTATTATTTTCTACATACTGTTAGGCATAAACTTATTTTACTGTTTGGTTCACGTTGTATATACTGCTATACATACGTTTCGTAGACTTTCTTCTAATCAAATAAATACTTAATACTTCTCTGTCGACAACCTTTAGGGTAACAAACCTTGAGTTGACACGACCACGGAAGAACCATCGTGAACCACTTGAGTCTGTGTCGCTCTGCAAATGGAATTTTGTAATTCAAACAGACTGTTATATACTGGGTTTTAATAACGTATATTTTACAAAAGTACTTTCTACTGTTCACCTGTTATAAACAAAATTTATAGAAGCTAGGCTTCCTGCATTTCCGGTGTTTACTGATCGTGTATATCAATATATGGTGCAATGAAGTTTATATACTTTATTGTGTCGATTTGTCAAAATCTATCAATGAAGATGCATACATTTTCTTCAGAATATACAAGGCAATAAATAATTCAATACACACGATGTGAAGCGTACCTTAACCTCCACGTTTGCTGTAAGAGTGTTAATGGAGTGCCTGTCAAAGAAATAAAATAATGAATGAATGAATACTGAATAATTTAATATGTTACTTTAGACGCGTGATTAGTGCAGGAAGTATTAAAATGACTAATGATCTTTATTGTAGCCCTTGGAGTGCTAAAACGTTACGAAAATAATATAATAACATCATAAAAGAATGAACGATGGAAGAATAAAAGCAAAGCACAACAAGTCAAAAGAGTGCCAACATCAAACGCTGTCAATGATTCTAAGAATAGAGGCAGCGGAAGAAAATTCAATCTGGGAGGGGTGGGGGATTTTCGTCGAAGGTTAGTACGACAATTGGCATTGACTTGAAAGTAGATACATTACCATAAAATCTATCAAAACATCCCGTCAAATGGACCATGTGTGCGTTATGTATTACAAATTCGAGTTGTTGAATGTTTTCAAGAAGATTCATATTTAATACATAGGATGTTTTTCCTCTACAAAATGGACAAAGGGTGGGTACTAAAGAGTCACTTCTTCACTTTTGAAGGAAATTGAACCCAACCATCATCATAAGCTATAACAGAAATCCCTTTGCCGAGCAAAATTCCACAGATAGCTAAGAAGACTCTTGCTCCGATTCGGGGATATCATAGTTTAAACGTGATGTCGAATGTCACTAGGATCAGAAACTTATCACTTTCCTTTTGTTTTGTCTTCATATTTCAAAGTTGAAGTGTTAACACTGTTGTAACCACTGCCATAAGTTGGTCATGTTAAGAACTCAATCATTTCAGCATTTGAAAATCCATCTCCATCAAGGAAAAATCAACATTGTTCAAAACAAAGAAACACATACGAACAATTAGGCACATGTGGCTCGATGATGTAATATTTAGATTTGATCAGGCCTTCAGCCTTGTTGTAGTAAATTGATAAAGTTGTTGTATTCTGATGCAATCTCCCCAGGGTTCATGGAAACCACCCGTTGGTTCGTCCGCTGACCTATAATCTACATATCATTATACCAGATTGTATATACATAAATATGTATCATGTTAAAGTAGCTCGGTATTTACTCGTTTAGAGTAAAGACGCAATATATTAGTCCGTTCTTATGTGATTGTTTTGCGTGTTTCGTTTGGTTAAATAAGTGATTTAAGCAGGCGTATACGTCACTTGTGTTTGAAGGAACAATACATCTTGCATATCTCACAAATGACATTTCATTTTACTTAGGTGTTTGTTTAATGTGTTCATGACATTTATCTTTATCACACAGAAACAAATTGCAGCCGTTAAGTGTTTAAGAAAGCAGAGGCAGAAACCCCCATCAAACACGTCACACCGTAACCACCCTCACCTCCGTCACTCCCGTTACCCCTGTCACTCCCGTCACCCAATCACTCCCGTATCTTGTCTAAGAATAAATATTCCTACAAATTTTTAGATAAAGAATGTATTTTATTATTATATATGTTTTGGGCAAAACATGATATGGTACCAAAAAAATAGGCTACAAACCGCGACGTCTGTAGTACATGACAGTGATGACCGCACACAAAATGACACCTCCGAAAATAGCAAATAACATGAGTATCCGGTGTGGCTCTAAAAGTCAGAGATTTGGAGAAATAAAATGTATACCAGTCGTAAAAACTGTACTCATCTTCTTATATACATATATATATATACTAATGTACTTATTTGTGTATGAGGAAAACCGACTTACCCCTTGCAAGTATCTTGATTGTGACACTATCGTCGAGGATGTCGGTTGGACCATGCATTAAACACGTTATCTCAATATCATTTTCCAATATTTTCTCTAGATGGATTTTGTAATCAACAGTCGACGGATGGTGTATGTTGTAGTTCTCTTCAAGAACTATGGAATTTTCATCAGTGAAATCCATGGTTTGCCAAGTTAGTATTACTTGCGGTTTAGTACCAAATGCGATACACTCAACAGTCAGATTAGTCCCTCGTTCTGCGGTATAGGTTCCTGATACGTTGACACCATTTATTATGATCCTTAAATCTGGAACAACTGAAAGAGAGGAAGATCTTATATTTCAGGACTATTTTGACACATAGATTAACTTATAATACAAGAATGATTTGATATCGTCACTTATTGAATATATATGCAAATATCTCAACCACGCAGACGTGTTCTAACCGCTTTATTGCAATTTTACTTGCGAGTGTATCGTTTTCCTCTTCCAATCAGATTAAAATTTATCTACACCACAATTTATTTGACGTATATTTTGGACACTCAATTGCAAAAAGAACTTAAATATTGTACACTTTTACAGGAAAGTTGCATAGGGATGAACTGTTTTTCCCCCTTACCAACTGCTAAGAGGCTTCGAACAATTAATCCAAGCAGGTTTCTAGTGCTCTCTTGATGTTGGCAGGTGACCATTAGTTGTGAAGTATTTTTCCTGAGAAAGTGTTGAAATTCTGCTTCCTTTATTCCTACAAATGGTTGAGTTACGTGCTCTTCTCTACCCCTCTTGGAGACATAAGTAGTATTCATTGTAATACGCACAATGTTATCATCGTTTTCTTGTCGACCATGTTCAGTACACCGTACCCTATACATTCTTTCCGCTTTTATGTATTTTGATTTTTCTAGGTTGTAATCATCAAGGTAAATCTGCAGATCGCCAACTGCTCGAAAAGAAAAGAATTCAATTTCAGCCGCGTGGAGTGTAAATATTGTCGTCATTAAACATAGCAGGGCCACCAAACATCCTTTTATGATAGCAAAATACAGCGAGTACTGCATGTGTTATTATTTCTTATTAATTGAATGGTTACAAATGTTATGAATATAAAACAGACAGCCATGCTGACGGAAAAGTATACGTTTTAGGTTCTGAATGTTTGTAACTATACCAGCATATCTCATAGCTTTTAGTTTTAGCCCTATTCGACATCGTCGATTGAAACTATTAAGAAAATCTGCAAGCACCAACAAATATTATTAACCGTTTACAGATTTGTATAGCAGCTGTACCTATGTTTCTTTGTATAGAAGTACCGAGACAAAATTCTTAATGTTGTAAACTCTATGTGATAACACGAAATTATTGCATTCCGACCTTTAGATGAGAAGGAAAATTTCCTATAGAAATTTACATGTCAGTAACCAGAATGAATGTTGGTAAGTAGACTTTAACAAGAAACATGATCAGCTATATCAATAAAACCAAAAAACAATAAAGTCAATATGAGCAACAACAAAACACAGTAACAATATTACCATTCGTGATTATAATAATGAAGTAACTAACCTTCGGTTACTAACTTATACATGCTTTGTATGGAATTTCCAACCTGACATGTATAAACACCTATATTGTTGTCAGAGAAGTCATAAACGTTCAAACGCGAATATCCTTCGTTGACCGCTAAACTTCCGTTAACGTTGCTAAATCCAAATTCACTGGGCAGCAGGGATTCGGCAAACATTATCCTACCGTTGAATAGCCACACCGGATAGATCTTCGACAGTTTGTTATAGTGACAACTCATGTTGACTGAAAAGCCAGGAAGGATTGACTCTGTAATTATCAGCTGAGCCAAACCTGCATTAAAAGCAGGAAAGTATGATGTTAATTGTTCCAACCATTCATTTCCTATTCATATATCAAATGGAATATTAGCTTCGCAAGTCCTTACAAATTGTCACAGATAAATGTTAAAAGACAGAGGAGTATCATCACAAGTAACGTAAAGATAGAAACTAGAAAGGATGTGTCGCTAATGACAATAATTTGAAAGGTTACTTACTTGAGGGAAAAGTGAAGAGAAATAGTATCCCACAGTATGTATGTAGACGTTGCATAATGCGTATCCTTGAAGAAATTGTTGAAGGTTGTAACAAGAGTAAGAACATGTACAATGGTGTACATTGTTTTTCTAAAGCTATAGAAAGAAAGGAAAGCGATGTTTTTGCCCCAATTATTGCCCCAATTCAGTTACATATGGTAGTTATGGCTATGATTTTATGGTACAATATTCAAGCTGTATTTCGCAGACGACTTTTGCAAATGTATCATATTAACCTCTCCTTTAAATTGATCATCCAATCATTAAACAGAAAGTAAATAATAACATAAGTACATAATAAATATTAAGCTACCATATATGTTACTTATAAATAAGTTATTAATATAAATTAACTAAGGCCCTCGAACCCCTTATTGTGTAGGAACTTTTTGTTTGAAGACCAATAAAGTTAGTTATATTTAATTTTCAGAATCACCGGGTTTAACACCCGCTTTCTCCGTTACTTGCATGCAACTGTCAAGTGAAACTATGGCTTGACTCTAGTCATTTAGACGCACACGATACTGTTCATTTTTTAATTGACAGTTTAATTACTTAGTCCTTGCACTCAACGCTTTAAGAAAGCGAATAAAATATTGCTGCAGTGTTGATTGTGAACATATGTAAACCATGGCCTTTCATAAATATCGTAACTTGTTTCTTAAAATTTGTATGGAAGAGTATCATCCAATTATCTGTTAATATTGCATGGCTTGGTCACAGTGGCACAAACTTACAACCCTAAAGCAAAATACAGCTTTGATACTTCCAGATCGCCATGAGATTTTATTCTCACGTGTCATTCTTAAGCCTACCTTTCCAGTTGAGTCACGTTAAACATTGTATCTTATTTGAGCTTAGTTGAACGTAGAGAGTTTAAAAGTTCAATACGGATTTGAATGCAATTCAGTCATTACGAAATATATGATGTTCGTGGTTTACAATCGGACCATCACGCGCGGTTGTCAACAGCGGCAACAAATACTGTCCCAATGAACATGTTAAAGAGATTTTTCAGTGACAAACAATGCAACACTTATCGTGAATAGACAAATATTCCACACCGAGTTAACTTGTCCATAATTCGAAACATGGTTGATTCATTGTAGTACCCTATTATATATAGTATATTCACAGCATAATCCTTTAATTGTTCATTTAAACTTCCATGGTGTTACATTTATAATGTTTGTTTAGCTATCAATGTTCCCTGTATGTAGAATTTCATCAAATAATAAACTTTTGTAGAAATTTTATTTTCATCTCTGCATAAATGGTCTCAATAAAATGAAATGAAACAAACGTATTAGTTCGAATTTCATGATGACATCATTCACTCATCTTTCATACAAACAATCTTTTACGAGACTTTTATGTATGTTTGGGTGTCTTTCTGTTCATTAAATGTTTATCAAATTAAAAACTTTTATATAATACAGGTGTTACGATATTATATTTATAGTGTAGAAGTTGGTGGACAAGGGAAGGTAAGTTAAAGGAAAAAATCCGCTCGGGACGTGTATCAGCGGTACATCAACACGGCCTAGACTACCTTCTAGTCTAGTAGTTATGATACAGGATCTTCCAAACAACTTTTTAACGTTGACGATTTGATTGGCGGTAAAAAGGCTCTAACCGGTGTAATACCATCCAATATTCCAATGCATTTTCCGAATTTTTCGACAGTCGAGAAACTAGACGTTTTACTGTTACTGTTGGACTTGAGCCCCGCTTTTCAAACCATTGACCACGAAATCCTGCTCCATTGCCTCGAGTTTGTCTTTGGTTTAACTGGTACCGTCCTGGAATGGTTTAGGTCGTACCCAAAGGACAGAAAGCAGTGCGTGGCAATTGCGTCCAAGTACTTTCTGAAGTACTTTCACGTGTATTAGGTATTTCAGGTTTGTTTAAAAATGACATATCAGAGCTATTGAACTAATCCCTTAGATGTTTTCTCTTGATATGTTACCTATGTTATATATCATCAATAGTGCCTCTCATCAGGTAACTTGTCACACATTGTAATTTGAACATAACCTGAATATTGAGTTATTGGCTATAGTCATAATTTACAAAGATTGTAACACGATTAAAAACCATCATATTGCAAGCTCAAGACTATAAAAGGTGAAAATAAGTAAATTTAAATGTTCTTCTATAGAATTGCAAAATAAAACACTGGGACCTTAAGCTGCAAAGAAAATTTGTAATTCCTACGCTGGTCGTTATTCAACTCAAATGCATTACTCAATAATTAAGTCAGTCATGTCGAGTCAACAAAGCACTACCAAGAAGATTGAAGTCAGCACGTAAATAAATGTTAAAATATAGCATTGTTGTATACAGGAAAAGGAAAAGAAAGTAGATTGTGTAGAAAATGTTAAAACCACTACGTAAACCTTCATCCACATTGTTCATATGTCTCGTGCGCATGTATATCATGTTTCTCTAGAACTTTATTCACTTTATATTTACTGTATTCTAAATATACATATCCTTTCGTCAGTGCCTATCATTCTCCACCATATTCAGATATCAAATATTTAACTACGCCAGGTACATTCCATAGTAATTCTGTAACTAGAGACATACATGCCACGTGACGTATATGGCTTATAATAAAGTAAATATAGAATTTTCAGTCTTTAGTCTCAACCGGTTGCTAAAATATATTACCGTACTTCGTACCGACCCCTTCAAGTTCCAAAGGTAGTACGTTTACGGCGATAAAGTTGATAACATTCCAGATATGTGTAATTAGTATGCTCGACAGCAAACAATTGTACACTTAACATAATTCAGTTTCATTTCGTGGCCTCGTCCACCACATAACAGAGTGGTGACGATTATAGATAAAACGCTTCTTGTCGATATTTAGTATTACATCGATTTTTGGAAATCATGGACAACTAACATTAAGTAAGTACCGTTTAATAGTTGAGAACTGTGTGGGCAAACTTTTTTTTTTTACATTAAGGATTCTACTCTTTAGGATTTTAACTCTTTTATCACGAAACATTCACTGTCGCTGAACAGAAGATGGAAATTGTACAACGAATTCGATGTATCTTATACGTGCTGGCCTTTTGTGTGCGAATCTCTGGTAAGTATCTACATAGCCTCTTAACTTAAACTGATAAATAATATAACCTGCATGGTTAGTAAAGAACAAATTTGTATCAAAAAAGTACGTTTTGCTTTCTAATTTTGATCTTTAAATTAAAACAATTGATATGTTTTTTGTCATAAGACCTTGTGAATATATCAGAATACAACAGGCAATTAAATCCTTAATCCTGCTTTAAGACCGAAATATTAATGCCAAAGGCCTTTTATGGAAGTATAGCGCATTTACGATAAGCTATATGCAATTGTTTTCGACTGCATTAATTGAAGTAGCCTTTATGTCCGATAGAAGTAAATTTAATTTGTGAGCTTTGATACAAGCCTGTTCACCTGTACGCTGCACTATTATATATATACTTAATTTATCTCCAGAGGATTAATTATTCTCGAAAGAAAACGTTCTAAAATTGTGCCTTATTTGTACATTTTCAGATTCAAGACTCATTTGTGAAGGTATTTATCGTGTGACACAGAACGTGAAAACGGTGATATCTTGCCAATACGAACATTCTTTTCACGCGGTTCGTTGGTACTTTGACAGGAATGACGAATCTTTCTTAAGGATAGATAGAGTCAACAAATATGGCAGTGGATATGATTCAGGGGAATTTGACATCAATTCAGACGGTTCCATGATCATTAATAACCCTGAAATCAGAAATGAAGGAATTTACACCATATCTGTCTTACATGAAGATGGAAGGAGCTCAAAGTCAGACATGGAGATTCACATCATAGGTTAATTAAAAATTTCCCAATATCCAAATCATACCAAGTTTCTTACATATTTGCTATGACATATTTTTAGCAATGATGGGAAGGATTATATACTAAGGAGTGAAAAAAGGAAAAAGATCAAAACAATTCTCTATTTAAGGTTGCTTTTTACTGTTCAGTTTGCTTAAGTAATGTTAAGACTTTGGGTAATTGTAAGGAACGTTGGAAATTAAGTTTATGTCATTCTAGCTTTTGATATGGTGAATATCCCTAAAAAGTATGGTTTTAATCATTTCAAAGGAAAAGCTCTTCACTAGCCCATATTAGCAAATCATAAAATAAGGTTACATGATTTAATTACCTAAACACGTGGAACTTCTCTTTTATTGACTACTCGCTTTTTTCCCTGTCTAATTATTCTTCAATAAATTGAATAAACTTCAAGACATTCAAGGGTCAAGATTATCAATGTTAAGATCCACATCAATGCATTACAGGGAGGTGCTGGTGAATCATTTTCTTCTTCCCTCTGTTGTAACAGTGCCTTTGGACGCAGTAAGCGTTAATGACTGCAGAGCATCTTCATCTCATCTTTGCACACAAGACGGAATCAATGGCACTAACTTCCTGCTCTGTGAAGCACGGAATGCCCGTCCCAAAGTCGGGCTAACATGGATGGAGCTCGGTCCAACAGGAATGCGAAAAGTACAAGGAGGAGCGTCAACAGTATCCAGCCTTGACGGCTTGTATAATACCATTTCTACTCTCACCTATGACGTGAACAAACTATATATGCAATTATTTGCTTGCGTTGCTATTGGAGATGCAGTGAATGGAATCAGGAATGCTTCGATAATAGTGAAAGGTGAACTTCGAGTTTCTAGCAACTCATATGACGAGGAATATGCAGAACTTGGGGACAATATCAGAATAATTTGTCCAGTTAATTCGTACCGACTTGCCGAAATCGAAGCTACCTTGCTAGATGGAACCAAGAAAGTGATTCTAGAACCAACGCTGGCCCAAACGAGGGGAAAATGTATTGACCATAACACGTGCCATAGAACAGAAAGTGGTGACGTTGAAATTTTCATTGAAACATATCAACAAGAAGGACTTTATGTATGTATATCGAGTAATGGCGAAACATCTACCAAAAGTGAGACCAACATTACTGTGATAAGTAAGTATATCCTATTCGTTACATCGAAAATATATTTCATGCAACAAACCAGCAGCCAGCAAAACTCAGACCCAGCATCCGTCAGACCGCGACAGCTAAGATTTGGTTCCCAGGATATACAGTGAAGCTAGCTTGAAATATGGGATTGATGTTTAAATGAAATCTTAATCAATCTCCATCGGCAAGCGCAGATACTGAACATGCATTTCGGACGGATGGAATTATATCGTTGCCCAACGATTTTTTTTGCGACTCACTTTGGGTCGCGCCACATAGTTTGCGGACTTTTTCAATAAAAGTATTTTGTAAATTAGTTACTGATTTTTGTAACATCTAACATTTAACCGTAGATCCTTTATCAGAGCTAACCAACTGATTTTGTTTTCTTTACACATTTTTTTTCAGTTTCACCAAAATATACTTCAGTAGTGGTAGAAGGGTGTGAAAATCAACAAGACTGTACTAAATTTTCCGGTATGTCAGGAAAGGTAACCTGCAATGCTTCGGGGATTAGACCTCCACTGCAACTTACTTGGGATTACGATCTACCAAGCGATATGACTGATATATTGGAAACTGAAAGCTTCACCACGTTTGACAATGAAACCGGAACAAGTACCGTTACTGCAACTGCAGAATACAGGTTCAAAAAATGTGGCGACCGGGCGAAACTTGTCTGTTCTTCGACTACCCACAAATATCGTCGAAACATTAGTTCCACTCATATACAATTAATTACAGGTGTATTTCATTGTTTCGTTATTAACAGCATGATAATTTAATATCAAGACCGTGAATTCTCAATAGAAACGTTCCATTTATGGTTGCAAATAATAACGATGGAGTGCAATTCAATGAGCATTTCGGCATATTTCGTGTAAGGAATTTGTTTTGACAATTAACATTCGGTGTAACACTGTTAAAAAAAATCACCAACTCCATAAATTATGGTGTCGTTTAGCATTGACATTCATTTCTGTAATCCTTTATCATAGTGCGCTTAACGGTGGCACTACTCACTACTGCCAGGCTTGTGAAATGAGACACCTTGTTATTAGAATTACATAGGCTGAATGGCATGTCGCTACTCTCATGCTCTGCTTCAAAATTATCCAAATGTGAGCAACGAATGTATCACTGACGCAATATGTTCCCTTTAACTTAAACAAATGCATATTCTAAGCTGCTGGAAAAACTGTCGAAACGATATTGATATCAGTTTGACCACCATGTCATTATAATAAGTCTCTTAACTTACCACTTTCAAATGCTTTGCTTCATGTACTTTCTTTCGTTTCAGATGTATCCAGTTGTTCTTCAGAGGCCCCCGTGGCTCTAATAATCGTGTTGTTGTTGTTAATCCTAGCAGCCGTTATTATCATCGTTGTCGTCATTAAATTTAAAAAGCGTACGTCTTTGATAGATCCAAACGGTAAAATATGTATTTGTTGTAAGTTCATTTTCTTCGTATGAAGCTGTTGGGATTCTGGGAGGATGCACTAACTGTAGAGGAACCTGCACGGTATAGAGCGAGATATCACTATACAAAAATGCGAACATGTTAAAAGGTGTTACCAGCGTTGGTCATATTTTTGATAAATGTAAGAAAGAACACGATTTAACAGTTTTTCTGAACCATGTTTGACCGTTTGAGGAAAAGTTGCTCATTTAAATAATACGATACATGAAGAGTGTGGTAACGTGTTGCTTTGGTTCAACAAATTGCAAAACGTTTGTTCAGTTTATTGTACCAAAGGTGTAACCAATGTTTTTGTTCCAAATATAAAATATAAATAGTGAATTAAGCTTATGTCGAACTTGAGTGTTCGTTCGTTGCATTCTGGCATACTGTATGGTTCTATGATCACCATTGCTTTTGCAGCTGGATATCGGGAAAATATACAAAGTTGGATACCGTATTGCTTTACTGAATTGCCATAGAATGTCTAAATTTGAATCACAAAGTCAACTTGTACAGTTGCTGATAATGTTATATATAAATACAGTTAAAAGCATGATGCACATGTTTAAAAACGTATCTTGTTACAAATATGCTGTGTTGTGTAATTACTGTCTTGAAATGTCAAAAGGTTAGCAACGAGCCAATTAAGTTTTCGAAATTACAGGTTCAGACATTTAGAACTAGGAGTATCGGAGTCAAATATCAAATAGGCAAAACCGTTTGTTAGAATGGCATAGTTTAATAACATAGGTTGCACAGAAACATCTTCAACGTTTGAAGTGCAAGTCAGAAAAGTCAGTACATCATAATTATGTAACAAAGCCGATTATTGATCACTTCATATCCAGATTCTTCTTATAAAGTTTAACTTTCATTTTTCTTAGAAGGTAAACTTCCTTGGCAACGGAACAATTCGCTTAAAAATGATACGGAAGCAATGGCAGGTGAAGTAAGTCCGCTATTTAACTGGTTTTGTATATGTTACTTTAGGGTATGAAACGATATGAAAGACGACATGAAACTAAAGTCCTGAGCTGTACTTTCATTCAAGCCTATAACTGATCAAATCAAATATCATAAAATGGAAACTGGAAAATGGAATAAAATGGAGATATATTTACATATATGTGTGTGTGTGCGTATGTATATACCAGATTATATATGTTTCATGTTACGATATATGTAATAAATCGTATTATAAATGGTCATTTAAGAGTCACAACACATTATAAAAATGTATATTGATCAACTTGTAGACCTTCCAATCATATCCCACGTATGAGTATCTAACAAATATGTAACATCGGTTGATCCCATAGAAAGATATTCGGGAAAACGTTAAGATGGAAACGAAAGCAGTGAAAGACATTGACAGTCCAAATAACGATGAGGTCGATGCAAATGTCAGCAGTGAAAATGCACCTTTGATGAAAGATCGAGTAATGATTGACGCTGACGTAGGTCTATATGTGTCGTGCTTTAATCATTAAAACATATACTACAATATTGGTTCATCCTGCAGAAAGAGATTCAGGAAAATATTAAGATGAAAGTGAAGTTATAATACCTTGAAACTGAAGTAGGATTAGTTTCATCGTTTTGGAATTTATTTTCATTTAGAAACTTACTAATTTTTAGCACAAATTAAGTAAGTTTGATGGTTACCATATCAAAAGTCTTACTAAAGTGTTTGAAATTGTACCATATTTGTCAACTTGGTGTATCTGGATATTTTCTAAAGGTGCCGAAAGTTTTTAGATCTTTAAAACTCTGTACAATTGTAACACCTATTTAGAAGATATTAGTTCAAATTTGTCACATCCTTCAAGCTTATTATTTACCAATTTCAAAACATTACACCCAACAAATGTTTCCTTGCTTCATCTTGCAGAAAGAAAGTCCAAAGAACGACGAGATCGATGCAAATGTCAACAGTGAAAATTCACCTTTGGTTAAAGATCAAACAATGATTGACGCTGACGTAGGTCTATATGTGTCATTCTTTAATCATTAGTGTATTTCGTCGAGCACTGTTATTTGCAGTTATATCATAAACTTTTTTTGTTTACCAAAAAGGATAACACTTGCATGTGAACAATTGTAATACCTATTTAGAAGATATTAGCTCAAATTTGTCACATCCTTCAAGCTTATTATTTACCAATTTCAAAATATACACCCAACAATTGTTTCCTTGCTTCATCTTGCAGAAAGAAAGTCCAAAGAACGACGAGATCGATGCAAATGTCAACAGTGAAAATTCACCTTTGGTTAAAGATCAAACAATGATTGACGCTGACGTAGGTCTATATGTGTCATTCTTTAATCATTAGTGTATTTCGTCGAGCACTGTTATTTGTAGTTATATCATAAACTTTTTTTGTTCACAAAAAATGATAACACCTGCATGTGAAACATTTCATAACACATACTAACAAATTCTAATCTTGCTAAAGGCCTACGTTGAAGACTGAAACATGTTGATTATTCTTCCATACGGGTATCGAAAATATTACCTTCCAATCAAACGCCAAAGAAATCGTTTATTACCTTTACTTTAATGTGATAGTTTTTACAAACGTATTAGGAAATTACATGAAGATTTGTAAATAATGGACATTACACTGGTAAGTGACGAACTTTACTTATTAAATGTTTCAGTTATCGAACATGATATTGCATTGAGATATTGTAAATGTTGAAAGAAGTGTGCTAATATTAGTTTTATTCGTATTCACGTCATTGAGTGTTCAAAGTTACGCGACGTTTGCCTGTTTATCTTTTGCGGTTGTGTGTCATTTATAACAGAAATGTTACCACTACTTTAATAGCGTACCACCTCCTCACCTCTTCCTTGCAATAAATATGTACACAACAAGCAAGTTGAAGAAATAATATATATATGCTTATATATATTAATTATGTCATCAGAGTAAAAGAGTCCTAGTTGAGTTTAAGAAGGTACTGAAGCAGTTTCAGAAAGATACCAAACAAAAGAAGGTAAGAAAAACACTCAGTCGATGACATACAGACATTTGACTAAGTTTCCAATGAAATCGAAACAAACTGTATCATTGACATGAAACTTATGCACATACATACTTGAAAATGATCTAATGATGTTGATGATTGGGAGCGAGCAAAGAATAACTGGCAATTTTGAGGTCACTGGTAATAACCCCGTTTTAGCCAATTTCCTTGCTCATTCGATAATGTATTGACTATTTTCCCAGTCGGTGTTCCCGTCTTATAATACAGTATAGTAATGAGAAATTTCTTACCTTAATATTTTGCTCATCTTTAATTGTTTGCATCGTATAGCGAATAACTGTTAATAAAAAAGTTTTCTCACAGCACTTATTAAGGCGACAAAGTGGTAATAAACTAACAAACTTGCAATTTCCTTGACGTGTAGAAAAAAGTGCAACAATTTGATGAAGTCCTGAACACTTTCGATGAGAAACATAAGGTAAGTTTATAGATGTACAATCATCGATTGCACTAATTTTTTGCCTATATCAAGTCATATTAATAACTAAGTAAATAGTATTCCAATGCTGAGACTTGATCCAGCCAAATGTATATCTTCCCAAACGGTAACGTTTTGTAATCTCGGGAAAAATAAATTTCGAAACATTAATATTATCAGACATTGTACAATCCAGTAACACAATGAGATGACATTGATATCATAAAATTATCCAGCAAATGAACAATATGCTAAGAAGTTTTATTCCTTAGCATTTTCCCCATCAAATGAAACATATTGGTACATCACTAACGCTGACTTTGTTAACTATTACAGGTTAATCTACCAACGAACCTTCACGTTATTGTGCTTAAATTACCGAAAAAGGTATTTGTAATTAACACCGATTAACACTTCATTGCCTAAAATATTTATATAATTAATCAATAATACTTTGAATGATCCAGGTTGGAGAAAGAATAAGTATGGTAAGATAGTTACTACATTGATATGTCTTATTACTCATTTCAATCACACTTCATTGGTTAACTATATGTATTCTTCTTATCAATGGTACGTGTCCGTTGATTCTTGATCGTTCAAACTTGCTCACGAGTTTTACTTCAGGTCCACAAATTTATTCGTATTTTGTAATGAAAAGGTATCACCATATATCAATGTGAAACACAGAGTACTCTGTTTTCTGTCTTTGTAGGACGCTCTACGTGTAGTAGGCTATTTGGTTGATTGTCCAATAAAGTGGGTAAGTAACTTTGACGACCTTATTTGCGATCAAATGTTCTTAGCGAAATGTAGGTTATAAGAAAATAACCATTGGCAACATACCGATACAAGGCAAACGGTTGTATTAGTTCAAGACAAGCGTCTTCCATTGAATAGTTTCACCACTGACAGATTCAAAGCAAAACGTATCATGTTGCCAAATATATCGCAACTAACCATAACGATGCATGATCTCAAAAGATGTTTTGTTTTTGTTTCACCGTAGACTGAGGAATACATTACAATTACCAGTGAACTTCTCATTAGAAAAAAGGTAAATAAAACTTTGAACATTCTCAAGGTTTACTATAATTCCAGAGTGAGTATTAATATATATTTTAATGTGTGGTGAAGTTTTTAAGTCTGCATAGACCTGAATTCAAGAAAACATCACCTGTACCAAGCACTGATAAGTATCCTGTTAATATTTGCATGATTTTGATTTTTTGTTTGTTATGTAAGGTAGCTGTAGCTCCATATTTGAACAAAAATGCATCGTTAGTCTGTTAGTTAAAGCTCTCGTGGTTTGTTACACAATAAATCGAATTCATTCACCCTGATGTTGTACCAAATTAAGAAACAAATTTACTGAAAACTGAATGTGTATTTGTAATTCAAGAGAATCACTCATTTTCAGATGGAAACCAAGACTGTCATACATCACTTAATGAAAAGTGAAACGGTAAGCAAAATTTCTACTTACACTTGAAAACACGTACATATTTGATATGTTACAATATATTCCCATAATCTGACGAAGAGAAGAAGAATCCTTTATATCAAAATAAGATCAATTCTCAATTTCTCTTAGTATGCAACAAAAGTACCAGATATACTATTACAACTGTTTGGAAAGTCGACAGTGAGTACACGCTTCCCATTTTATACGCAATAAATGTCATAAAAAAATGTAATCCCAAGAAGAAACAAAATTCAGCGTTTTACTAACCAAGCTCAATATTACTAATGCTTATAGTATCAACTGTTTCTTCTGAGTAGCTGAGCGGTGTGCTCATAAAAATGAAACTTGTGTGAATTGTATTCTTTAATCAATTACACGTGGACAACGTAAGTTGGGACAACGTATCTTAAGACTCTGGTAAATGACACTATGTGTTCATTTCTATTGAGATTGTTCGTTTTCTTAATTAACAAATATGTAAGTACTAGGGTAGAACAACAATGACGCTCTTGCATTATGTTGGAAGATAGCTAGCCGAATATGTTTATACTTATACCACGCTTATATGGAGCGTATTTTCTCTTTTTAAACATCAATAGGTTATCAAAGAGGACATTATACTTGTAACAAGCCCCAACCATAATGAAGAGAACAAGGTACGTAAGATCACAGGTATAGAACAGCAATACTATTTACTGTTTTGGCTAAGTCATCGTTTAATCCACTTAATGTAAGGAATAATGAGAGTTTAACAGCACGTATGTCAAACGTTGTAATACATGTATACCTTGACCTATACTTCAGATATAGCCTTGGGACCGACAAGTGATTGCAATGAAAATAACTGCACGATTTTCTTTGATTTTGAATACACAAATCACTTCCGTCTTGAAACTGTAGTATGCCTTTCTTTACAGATTTTCTACCTGTACTTCTTACCTGTAGTGGCTGAACATTGTGATAAAGTAAGACAATTCATAAATTTTAACAACTTGAATGTATATCACAGTTTAATATGTCATATATAATGTCGAGAATGTTGAGAACATTGTGGATATATTTTACTCCAACAAGAAGTAACTATGATACTTTTGGAACTTGAGGATGTTCAATTTGGCAATGCTTTCACACCATAGATAATATAATAATATGTATGAGGGTCTAGAGATGTCAGCAACATAGAACACATACCAATGAAGATGTAAAGCACAAATTAGTTTTTCTTCAAATGTTTTACATTCTTTCCCACAGGGTTATCACACGAGCGAAATATTGCAATTATCAAAAGATATTTTACATAAGCACATGGTACGTAAATCTAAAGAAGGTATTTTCAACCATCTGCAGGTACGCCATTTTCTCAACGATACCGATAAACAGTTATCTCTTAACTCATCTACTGTAATTCGTTTTTAATTCGTAAAAAGTTGTTGCATAAAGGTGCAGTGTTGTACATTATAAAGATCCCCTCTTCCTCTCGCATGTATTCGTCCCATAACACTAATGGCATCAGTAATTGACACTTTTGTCTTCCAATTTCACATTGCGGCTTTACAAATGTGATTTATCCCCTTTCTAATCTTTTTGTAATTTTGCACATAGCTGCAGCAAGAGACTCTCTTAGCATTCATAAAAACTTCAAATAGCACTGTAATTGTTTTGGAGATTCTTACATTTATAATTGTTCTCTTCCAAGTTTCGTACTTAATGCAAAGTTCTACTGTTGAGTATTGTAACGTGTCATTCTAGTATGTTTTTCTTCCGTACTGTATTCTTGTTCGTTATGCTCTGAGTATGTGGTAGGGTGAGGGACTCCTTTGCGTTTGTAGTGGTTATGTGGCACAAGCCTTTTATATTTACTGTTTTTCATTCTTGCCTATTTGTGTTTGCTCAAACCAATTAGTCCATTCTTGAAGTCCCTCTGTGGCCTTTTCAACCATTTGTCAATTTCTTTCATGTGTATAGCCTCTACATTTTTGTTGCCAAAATTTCTTGTGTAACTTTTATCCATAGCTGTTTTTGTTATTATATGTTTGAAATACGCTGAGTTGAAAGAAAGTAAAGAATGTGATATTAATCACACATTAATACTACTAATCACATATGAATATTACTCATCATATACTTATACTTATAAACATATAATGATTCTTTGTTTGTACTACTTTCTCTACATTTGCAGGACTCGAAAGTACCATTCGTGGCAAATATTTTGAATTCCTCATTCAACTATAAGGTATACCTTGAATTATAATTCCAAGATGGTTCCTTGATCATGCTCGTACCTATTGAGTATTCATGCAGACACATGTAAACTCTACAACATATTCACACATTTAAGGCAGTTGCATCTATGTTAAGTCATACGGGACATGAAAATTAAATACTAGTCACAGTGCTATACCAATATGTGTGTTGTAAATAAAACAAATTGTAGATAGAAGCTGGTGATATGGTTTACATGTGTATGAATATGTTACTAATGGACTCCAAATTCGTTTAACTTTTAGCTGATTTGGAAGGGAGTTTTTTCTTTAATTTTTTCATCTGCAAGTCAACTTTGTGTCCACTGTTAGTTTAACCGTCAGTACGGAATACCATGCATAAAATAATTAATAATTATATACAATTTATAGTTTGTAATACACGAAAAAAAATCAGAAAACTAGTGGCATAAGTTTAAACGGATAAATGAGAAGAAAGGACAATAAATGAAATACTAGAAATATAATAACTTTCCTAATTTCTTTCTCCTTTTTTCAGGCAATTCTGGAAAAGTACTTGCAACTCATACTCTTCGCTCTGAACAATGTAAGAACAAATTTGAACAGTTACGTGGCACTGTACTCTATAAGCCATTACCAAGGTAACCAATCACGTCATTGACTTAAAGGGAGAGCAAACCCAATCATCATCTTTTAGACTTTATGACAGAGATCTATGTAAATAACGACTCCCTCAAGCAGTTGTTGCTCCGTTTGATATATCCTAGTTTAATTATCGGATATGTTAGCTGTCATTTGTAAATATGATGTCATATTGCCACTAAGATATGAAAGCCTTTACTTCCTCCTGTGTTTTCATCACATTTGCAAGGTAAACTGTTAACAGTAAGCACGATATTCAGAAAGTTTTCAAAACCCATCTCAATCACAGAATCAGTTATCGTAAAAAATTAAATAAAGAAATACCATACACAATCGAAGGACACGTACCTTTTTCGTGTTAAACCATCAGCCTTGTGTGTGAAGAAACATTAATATTGTGGTTATTGCAAAAGATAAGAAGACTTTCCTTAGCTCAGTTGTTCATCAGGTTAGTTGTTCATGAGAGTTATTAATAGACCAAGGCTGCATGTTGAATGGGTTTGTGACTCCTTAGTGAATGGTCCATGCTATCACTTTTTTAATATTTAAACGTTATTGAAACCTTTGCAAAAATACAACGAATACTTGAAGCAGCACTCCTACATCGTGTACAATTTTCCCAATGTATATTTAATTGACAGATCGAAAGGAAGATTGCTACGCAGATATACGTTTCGGTATGCAAGGAACTTGTTGGAGAAGCCGAGGTATATTTTGGTGGTTATTTTTTCATTCCTATATTGCAATGTTCTGGGAAGAGATATATCATTTCATTGAAAATTTGTACAACAATGGACGTATAATTGCTCCACACCACGCACCCCTCGTGCAACAGAACTGAAACTTGAACTGGCATGCATCAGTGGGGTGAGACTATAGACAACTCACTAACATGGGACTTACACATTTCGGAGTGGAGATCAAAATGTAATGTAGGTGTGTGTATGTGTTAACCATAAAGGCATCACTATTACTTTATTAAACCACCTGATAAATGGAAGTCAACGGTGAAGCTTCTACGAATCTGCGCTTAAGCCCGATGACTTCATACTTTTTGAGTGAATACTTGGGATTAAGCCATTGAGCCTCCTTGATCGATAACGTGATCATGTCAAAGATCACAAGTCAAATGTCACTGAAACTGAAATTATTGTTGGTCATTACCAGCTGGACAAAACGACAAATATAAACCGAATTCTACTATCCATTAAAGAAATAAGAATCTGAATGATTATATATTATTCATATGCTATGTTATGTTATGTTAAGTTATTTATATATTTATGTCTGAATGCCAAAGATTATTTGTTCATATGTGGTCAAAGGTCCGACGGTATAAGGTTTTGCAGACTTGATGGCTGTATGCCTCTCTGGGTATTGGTTGTTGAGACTGGGTGTTCATGTCATAGAGTCGGAAGCCAAAGGTCATATTCTTTTGGTTATCATGTACATGCCGAATGAAATCAACAAGTAGATCATAATAACAAGATTACAATACCATGCAGTTCAAAGGTTCTTAAATGTTTACAAAGCTACACCTAAACGGTAAGGCTAATGCACCTCAATTTGGCGGGTATATGACGATGTGCCTCCGAAGGAATGACAGCTTTACGGTTATGTTACCAGGTCTTGCAATTTCATGGATAACCTGCTTGTCTCTTTTTTTATGTTCATCTTATCTTTTCATTTTGTACAACTGAACTACGTCCTGCACTTTAATTGATATAGTGTGTGCACATTTTCCATGCAGAATTTACCATATCTCTGAGTGTTGATTTGTCTTTGTAGAGAGTTCACAATTTGATCAAATAACATATTATAATATCCTCATATTATAATATCTTCATCCATCTCTTTGTGTTCATCATGCTCATTAACCTGTCTGTATTTTGTATGTGTTTTTGTCCCTTCTGTTACTGTTACTTGTCATTTAGCCTTTGCAGAAGATCCTGCTAGGATCGAAACGTCAGGCCAACTTACTTTTACACATTCTCCTACACAGGCTCTCTAGTGGATAAGCAGTTTGCTAACAGTTTCATTTTATTTTGATTATAATATCTTCATATACTTATAGTTTTTTGGCTTGCATAGTATAATTGTGTATTTATGAGCGTATGAAGGATTAATGCAGAGAGGAACTATAACAAGCAGTATAACAAACATTCATTTGTACAATTGTGTTACCATAGGAAAGGAAAACCATATACCACAACACGTTACTCAACTGTTCGATCAAGGAATGGGTAAGTTAAGATGTCAAACTTAAAAGCATGTTATTATCAATATTGTTTAGACTTTAAAGACGTTGACGTTGTTACTGTTTAATTTGTACGGCCGGGTACTGTTCATGTAAACCCAACGAGAAGTACGTCTTTGACTGGTTTCGTTATATTTGGAACAATGAATAATGTACCGTTATACATGCAGAGTACATGCCAGTGGAGTGGGAAGCTAATGTAAAGCAAGGAAGCAGTAGAACGAATTTGTAGAAGCTACAAGTAGAAAGATGGGATATTTAACATTTCGACATCCTAGCTTCCAAATGTATCCGTTTTCTGAACAACACAATCAAGTGCTTCATATTATCTCATGTCAACATCGCGACTGTTTGTTGAAATTTTGAAAAAGAAAACGAAAGTCGAATTATACTGTCGTACATGAGACGAATAAAGTATCAGTCCTTTGCTTGGGAGGGGGGGGGGGGGCGAAAAGCGGCCCGTACATGTTTGCAAATGCAATTGTGATTTCACACTGCGAAATCAACTGTTTTTCTAAAAATAACAATATCAATTGCAAACATCCTTACCGAGTTTTATCCGGATTTAACTTGTATAAATAGATAAACGAAGATTGTTTAACTTTTTACACATTTGAAGAGGAAATTTTTAAAAAGTATATTTTTTAATTGTTGCCCCATAAGTCAATTTGGTCGTAATTGACAAAGAAAATTGCTAATATGCGCATTTCATGATTCGTTAACAGTTTGACCCCAAAGTCATGCTCGACTGTTTACAAAAAAGCTTGCAAGAATCATTAGTAAGTATCGCTATCCTATTACAAGTGCTGTATTATCTACAAGACATATTTGAAAACGTGGTGAATAATATTTACCGTCAATCACTTTTATTGCTTTTAACTGGAATAACGGAATTATCTTTCGCCCCAAAATAGATCTGATTATATGTTGTTAGCAATACTTGTACGACTTGGATGCTTTACAAACAAAATGTTCCTTTGTTTGATGCAAGAAGTTGTTGTTTACACCCAGAAGTGCATAGGGCCTACTATAAGTTATCAGACGCTAAGGTTTTTTTTAAATGCTTAGCTTCTTTTTATTTCTTATCGCAAGCTAAAATTACTTTTCTTTTCCAAAAGTGCAAGTCAATCTTCCAGTAGAAATCAATGTAATTCTGTACTATAAAGATAATCATGTTATCTTGTTCTATGTAGATTGATACCAATATTTTGGTTCAGGTTGTTACCAAGATATTTTATCAGGAAAAGGTTAGTATTTTTTTTTTATTTGTCACTTGTAATTGCTACATTTATAATTCTTCTGAAAAACTGAACAACTGTTAAATTGACGTTTCCATTTTTTAATTCCTTTTATGCAGATTGAATATTTGGAATACGTTAATTTTCTCTTAGAACAAGAGGTAAGATATTGCTTTGTATTGTAAATACATTGATACCCACATCAGCTCTTTGTTGAATTAAATCATTGTTGGATATTCCACACTTTTAAGTAGAGTGTTCTCAGTTAATGGTGGGGTGGGTGATGTACTTTGCACTTCTTGGTTACAAAGGGACCAGACCAGAAAAGTATCCACTTATTTCTGGTTCCTCTACTTGCATCTCACATATATATTATTTCATTACTCTATATGTACTGTTTACTGTATTTGATGCCTTCTATATTTATCCTATACTGTTCAAAATGTAAAAAATGGAAATGTAGCAAATAATTTCAATTCAATTCAATTCAGTTATATGTTATACATATGCACTGTGTTTTAAACATTTGGTTGTATATAATCCTTCTAGATAACGTTTAAGCAGACATCTCCTCACTTGAAGTCGCAAAGGTTGGCAATCGTAAGTTAAACATTGCCTCTTTTTTATCTAAATTTGAAAGACGTTACATTTTATACTCAAGGATTGCAAATAAAATTTTCCATAACGTTCTGCACTTCTCTTTTAGAATAACTGTGAGAAACTTGCCAGGACTGTCGTGGAATTCTTTACAAGAAAAGAAGTGAGTTCATTTAAACATTTAATTTTCTGACAATTTAAACTGGAACTCACAAATTGCTGTCTCGTAGAAAACCGTAGGGGGAAATCTGTTTAGAGAATACTCTATGTAACTAGAGTAAAATAAATGACCTTTGTTGGTCATAAGGCACTAAACCATTTCATACCTCTAATAGTTTTTATCAAGTTTGCGTTTAATGTGAGCTCTGTTTTAATTTTTTCTCATGACATGCACATTTAGGCAAATACAATATTAAATTATTTAAAACGAAGAAACAATTTCAACCCCATCGGCAAAGTACAAATTACTGTGAGACTCTTATTAATAGTAATAATGTCCAAAAACTTCAAAACCTAATAGATTAGACCACGGCTGCCAATATATCTCCCAAATATATACTTTCATTTCTGCATAAAAATATAATAGTTAATTTTAAAATAGAATTTTAAATAATCTAGTAAGGAACAAACTGATGGTATTTTCTTCATCAGTTTTGAATAAAAAATATGATACTTTACTAAAATTTTTATTAAGTTTAACTCGCGGGGAAAATCCCAACCACACAGAACAATTTACATATTCTTCAAATCTATCTTAATTCCCGCGTTTTCAAACCCATAATGTAAATACTTTCAAATCATCTTACAAAACTACAATCATAAAACATATGTTGGTTTGTTTCCGTGTCAATGCAACAAAAGTAAAAAGTCTATTATCTGACATTTTTAATATGAAGGTATTTATTAGTAGGGATGATCCTGTGAAGTATTCTATATTGAAACCACCTTAGTTGTACGTCATTTGTACGACGAAATGGAACTGACTAGTATAAAGACCAATAATTCTATAAAACACTCAGAGTCTCACACCATTTTGTATAAGATTTATGTTTAATGCCTCTCGAGTTCAACAGTTTGTCATAGACATAGTTACAGCACAAGTTACAGTCACGGAGTGTAACAATAAAAAAAAACTATTTACTGGATTATCGAGCTTATGATCGATATTGAAGAAACGTTCCACGAGGATCTTATTGCAGCAGTTATACCGTAATATTCAAGAACGTTACACGCAACAGAACAAACTTTAACAAAGAGGTCAAAATTATAGAAAGAACCTGTCTCATTAATCGAATCATTGATAAAAAATAATCCCTTCTGAATCCAGTCGCGATAGCATACAGGCTTATTATCAACGAAAATAGAGCAATTGTTCCAAATTGGCTGGCTAAGAATTAAACTAGAATTGTTTAAAGAGTCAGGATAACTTAAATTATGAAAGAAACAAAATGCTGAATGAAACACATCTTTCCAGAAAGGATTATTCATCTTTTTGTGCATTCATTCAACATAGAAATCTCCATTTGTAAAGAAATCGTCAACTGAAAGATGACAACTTTGATGATAAAAATATGCAAAGTTATTATTCCTATTCCTTAATAAACGTGCCACGCAAGTTGTTTTAAGAGCTAATACATGTGTCTAAATATCGATCATTGTTAGCCAACCATCTGAATAATTACTAACGATTTGTTTTCTTCTAATAACGTCAGGCTTGTTTTTCCAAATAAATTTTAAAAACAAAGAATCATTCTTCTAATAAAACTTTCTTCTGGTGAGGGAAGAGTTAGCAGGTAATAATTCAACAAAGGAAGAATTAACGATTTTACAATGGTAATCCTCCCTAAAGCAGTAAGGTTACGTCTTGACAAAACGTTTGTCAAATGTTGTAACTTAACCATTGCAATATCATAATTGTTATGTACCATACTAGAATGGTTTGTATTAAAAAGTATACTAAGCAGTTTGAATCCTTAATATATTTTTTCTCGTTTAATTTTAGATTGGTCAGTTGGAAATACTTCCATTTATCACGTATTCGGAAAGCGAACTATCAACTGTGAAGGTAATTAAGTAATGTATTTTCAAAAGATAACATTAAATTGACACTTAAAACATGATTTCTCACCCTCGAGTTTTTTATTCATATACTTATACCAAAATAATTTGATTATTTTGGACGCCGTTTCTACTCTATTACAGATAGCTTACCCATACTTCTTGCATTCCATCTACGATAAACTGGCGAGGGTAAGATGTTTTTTAGTTGACCATCATCAATGAAATAAACTACGTGTGTCACGTTTTGTATTGTCGTTTGCAAAAAAAAACACGTATGCATATCCTTACCAAAGATGTCCGAATTTCATTAGATCTTATCATTGTTTTATTATGTGAAGCAGCGCCGAAAGGGATTCGGTGTTGTATTTTCACCGCTTCCTCCCCGATTCTTACAAACATCAACATGATAAACTTCATAGTAAGGTGTACCTATACCAGAGCGTTCACATAAGATCATATGCTATGAAATTGCTGATGTTCTGAGCAACTGTGCATGCTTTGTGTGGAATGTAACATGCATATGAATTTTCTGTAACTTTAACAATTATGTAACGGACTTTTTTTCACCAACAGGGCCGTAGTCAGGAAGATCACTTGTGCAATCTTTTCCATGACATTTGTGATACGGCAATGGTAAGATGTTGTGACGACTATATTAGTTAGTACATTGTACCACTAGTCGCCAAGGGCTCAATACTCTAGGCTATTTGTATGCACACAAAAGGGGATCTAAATGTATTCTCTCACACTTGAACGTTCGCATGGTTATTCAGGAATGAAAACAGTCCAATAGGTTATGTAAAACCGGCTGATAATGCCACTCAGACAGCTGAGGTTTTACCCAACTTTTATATTAGAATCTCAGAAGTTAATCACCAACTAAATTTATCTATTTAGATAAAAAATAACGTCATAAAGTACTTAGAAAACATTTACTAACTACTTCGAAGGAATTTGGTGTAAAGAGGGATATGGTTATGACATAGCATTTGGCTTTCCTCATATAAGATACCGTTCTATATGTATCTAAATATTTAATAATAATGTGCATTTCCAAGAAAATTCCTTCATTCGCGATAAAGTCTGTGTCATATGTCCATGCTGTTTGTACCATGGTTTCAGTGTCAATACTGGTAAAGAGGCATTACCCTTTCCTTTACGACGGTCTATACGATCTTCTTTCTTTCTTTTTTGGGTGGTGGAAATTATTGTACTTTTTTGTAATCTCTCATTTAAAGCAAGTTTAGTTAAACGTTTAAACGCTTATTCGCAGAGATTCGGCGTTTAGAAAATCCAAATGTAAACATTGCCTTTGTTTAGTACGTACCGTCTTTTAAAACATTACGCAAACGACTGCGAGAAAACAAGATTTCCGTTTCATAACTGCACATTTGACATGATGTTGATCTACGTATTTTACGCAATCATTTTGCGTAGCACCATTCCGTAATGCCCGTTACTTCACCAAACGGCGTTTCCGTAGCAAAGCGAGCCGTTCGAAGGACGCATTTAACAACTACCGTCGTGTCAATCGCTTTACTGACAGTTGCATCCGTGACTGGGCATATTGTTTAACGAATTGAGATCAGGACCTTTTTCTTGATTTATATTTAGAACGAGTTGCGTTGCACTGTTAGTAAATAAAAGCGCGTTGTGTTCATTTATATCATGGATTTTTCTTTCCCTCGATCTCCACAAATGGGCAAAAATATTGACAAATTTTCACAATAGTATGTCGTCATGATTGTGTGATTATAGTTAGTACATATTAGTGCCAAAATAAGATGAGATTGGTACCGGTTTGTCCTTGTTTATGGTGGAATGCATAATTAGGCTTAAACATTCTACCTTGAAAACATAATAAAGAAAAACTAAAACTGGAGTCAGATCCCAGTGACTTCACAGATTTACAAAATGACAGCCCACAGTCACAATGTTTAAAGTAAGCCTTTTCCCGACAAGGCAAGATATTTTCTCAGCTCTTTGATGTACATGTACATTGCAAAAGCCCTTAACATCAATTAATTGGTAGTTGAATTTGTGTCTACATTACGTCATGAGTCACCCGTCCTACCACCCCCCCCCCCACCACCCCCTGTACAATCAAGCACAGTTTTTTTGATATCATAATGTGTGTGCATTCATAACCATCACAAACGAAATACGTTTACATATTCATATTGGAAATATTATGGTATCACAAGGGTTATGGATAATGGAAAAAAAGTTGCAAACATTGTTAAGAACTACCATATTCTCAATGTTCAAAAATATTTGGGTTTTAAATCGATTTCTAGTGCTTGACAGAGATCTAAATATTTGAAAGCAAGATTTGAATAGATTATTAACTCTTGTATGATTTAATAGAAAACAGAGGTTGGCATCAATGAAGATGAACTGTGCACATCACACATGAAAGAAGTAAGTTTTACGGCTTCCAACGGTATATGTTCAGTTTTTCCTAACGCAGTTATAATTATGTAGATACTCATTCTCTCAGAACTACGGAACCGTTTTTGTTAATTCACCACGTTTCCATGTTTACTTTTCTGTTAGTACTATTAAATGGGTAAGATACTATTCAATTAACGTTATAGATTTTTGCAGTTTTATGAAGTCCTTGTATGCAATAGTCAAACTATGGTTGAAGAAAGTGTAATTTTCTTATTCATTTTGTCGATACTTGATAACCCTTGTTTTAAATTGAAAATCCTCTCTAATTACAAGGTCATTTCAGAGAAATTTCAACAGATACTCCTTCTTAGTCTTGCTAAACGGAAGGTAAGTTTGATGTAATCCTATTTTACAGTTACATATCTAAAGGTATAGCTTATCCATAGCGTAAAGTATATTTCTTCTGGCAATGTTGTAATGGATTGTTTTAATCACTTGTTCTATATATATATATAACGCTATCAAATTATAATGCAGTTCCAATTTACTCGAAATTTGATCTCTATGCCTAACAGAGCAGGTGGATCAGTTCTCACAACTGGATTTTCAGACAGGTGTCCTATGAGTGAATGTTTAATGCCCTTTGCAAAATACTGATTTGCCATTGACAGTACTGATCGACGTTTTAAAGCTGCCGTCGTGGCAAAGGCAATTTGACAATCTCGTATACTTTTTAATAGCAAACGCGGTAAAAATGTAGTTATAAATCATGAACTAAGAAAGAGTTGTGACAACTGTGTAATAGTACTACGAACATTCACTTTGAATATGTGATCATCATAACAGCTAGCCTTTGCCAGTGCTGGCATTATCCTCAGTGATTGAGCCTAAAGATGAGGAAGTTACACAACGTATATAATATATATTGTTTCAGTTGTAAGTTACGTGGGAAAAATTATTATATAGACATGCAATCACATGTATATTTGAAATAAACAAGAAATATTACTTTACAATGAAATCGCGCTTTGAGGAGATAATGACCTTCCAGGATTCTAGATATAATCATGTGTTCCATTAATGAAGCGTTGAGCTTAAACGGCTAAGAGCTAATCAGAACTTTACCAGTGGAGGAGGAAGTTTGTTACTACGGTAGAACAAATCATATCCTTTATTCATAGTTTAAATAACACTTCCTTTATTCAAGTAAACGGTTTATATTTGTATTTGTCTCTCATTAGATAAGCAGCAATACATATTTGGATATGATGAACCGTTGTATCAAGGAGGAAAAGGTAAAATAATCACCTCATTTTGAAATAACCCACATTGAATACATACCCATCAGTTTGAGCAGACACTTATGGGCTTTTTTAACAAGGCGACATTACAAATTAAAGGATTCCAAAGATCTGATCAACGCGAGAGTGTATTTGTGTCAAGTGCGGGAGAGGAGGCATAAACTTACAATACAGGCATCATATTGTGGTTTAACTTTTCAACTGACAAGCTGTAGCCTCTTAGTGCATATCCAGTTCCTTAGCGTTTTGCACCATGAAAATATCATTATTAGTAATATGTAGGGAAGAAAACTCCTGCATACACTTCTTCATATATTCCACAGCTTCAGAAATCCGAATTCTCGAAAGTTGTTGAAGACTGCTCAACGAAAACTTGGGTAATGTTTTAGCTGTTGATTCACTCCTTACTTTTATTGTACAACTTTTCCTGCGCATCTTAAGAGTTTTAATTACTAGCCGACTTACAGTGTAATTCAATTGCACACATTATGTAATTAGTTAAGGCGACAAGAGTCCCGGTCATTTATAGAGCAAATGAAAACATGTTTTTGTACTGTAGATGGATAAAAGGACTCTTATAGAAGTTCTACGTGGGAGCTGTGAGATCAACTTGGTAAGTCGCATTTTAAAAATGTTCTGTCTTTATCTCAATGTGTAATTGACTTCTTCTTAGCATCCGATCGTAAGGTATTGTTCAAACGATAATGAACAACATTGAGTCCCCTATTCGAAAAGTTCACTAAACACCGAAACACGCTTTATTCTGAACAATTTGTCAATTAAACATGCAAAAGTTGCTTGATGTTAGCTGTATCTAAAAAGGAATGTGTCTATCTGCTCAACATGAACTTTCACCCTTTAAAATTGATTAATGTATGTATATTTATACTTATAGATTGATATGGAATAACATTAGACCGACTCTTTGCTTCTTAAACTTACTTGTGGATTTTTCCGAGTTAGCAACATTCACTAATTATTTCAGTTTATAAGTGCATCATGGTTAACTAAATTATCTGATATTTTACAGCTCAATGATGAAGTGCTCATGAACGTTTTAATAAACACATTTGCGATAGAAAAGGTAAGTAAGATTACATCTTATACAAATTTTACCCTATTTTTTAGCTTAAACTTACAAAAAGAAGCAGTACGAAATACATTACTCATGCAGAACACAATTGATGTCTAGTAGTATATAATTACAACAGTATTACCAACGATCCAAAGCGATTCTTCGTAACGGCAGTCTTTTTAAATTATTCTATTGTGTTCATGCATACAAATAAACTAAAAATTAATTATGAATCAGTAATATTCTGTTTAATTTGATCAGATAACAGCTGCAGATGTGGTGGCAACAATGCAATACGTCATATCGAAGAGACATGTACGTCAGGAAGTATTTTTGTGTTTTCATAATTGTATCAAGTTTGATTGAGCAAATCAATTCAAGGAGTAATCAATATATGCCACATGATAACTAGATGGGTTTGTAAACTCATAAAATTATTCAATGTTTAAATAATTCACGACAACTTTCTACATTTCTTACAACTCATATTATTGTCACTCAAAATATTTAATGGTAAAACGATTGACCAATGAACAGTAGCTTTCAATACAATTGTATAGATGTACTAAGGTTATTCATATTACGCAAGTGTTCCACGTATAATACTTATATTGACATATCGTTTCCTTGGAATCATCTAGTCTTATGTATAAACGACTTCTTTCTGGGGCATTTGAAGAGATAAACTTTGTTACGTGACTTGCACCAAAGTGATCCTTTTACTACATTTTTACTAACTATAGGAGGCTGTTCCAAAAATGCTTGATGTTGTTTCCGAAGCATATCTTGGTGACAAGGTAGGATTTGTGACATATCATTAGAACAGCCATGTGTATCAATTTGTTTAACATCAGGCTATGTCACATGTTTAGTGCAATTAAGAGTGTGGGCGTCTTGACAAATCACAGTAATATCCTTATTTGAGAAACGCCAGGGCTGTGATCATCTAGTTATATACATGTAGCATACACAAAGTAAAGCATTTGCATTAAATTCACAGAATATATCGTGTAAATCTTTAGATTAAAGTAATTGGAAAATTTTGTCTTAGCATTGGAGTAGTAGTAGTAGCCTACAGACAGTGTAAGACACACACAGTTTAATCTTACAAAATGTGGTAGCAGCGTGAATAATTACTAACACAAATGATGTACATTTATCAGGAATGCGTTTAAAGAAGAGTAAATAGTGACGGACAAATCTAATATGAGTATACACAGATGTGCTTCAGTGAGTAAGACGGTTTGCAGCCACAATGTGTTTATCTTGTTTCGGAAATTGTTCAGATATTTAAAGAAATATTAAAAAAATTAGTGTGAAAAATACTTTCCACGTAGTATATTGGTTTATAACACGTACTGTTCTCATAAATGTTTTGATACCATAACCGATGGAAAAGTCACTTAATAAATCGAGCTTTTTAATAATTGCCACGTAATACTAAACGGAAGCAAATATTCTTTGTGTAACAACTTACACTCTAGTTTGCTTACACTAAACTAAATTGCAATCAATTATCTGTACTTGAGTATTATAATTATAATAAAATCCCCGCTAGTTATTGCTAGCATATAGAATTGCCTACATGTACTTGTCGCTCTCAAATAGTTCTATCATTTTCCAAGATATCTGAAGAACAATTGGCTGAGATCACCGAAGACTTCGTCACCAACAAGAAGGTAAGAATTATTCTGAAGTGAACCGCCTGTTTATATGTTTTTCATTCTACTGATTTGTTCTATTTACGTATTTTATATTTGACTTCCCAGATAACCATTCAGATGCTGTTCCAACGTTTAACGACCTGGTCAAAGCTCAACAAGGTACGCTTATGTGTTTACATTGTTATGTGTTCAATCAATAACTTGTTTACTCTTTTTCAAAGGTAAAAACAGTGACTGATTTTCTTACTTCCTTTTTTTGCACAGGTTTCAATCGATAGAGTGATATCTGCAATCGTTTATTACTACATGAAATTTCAAGTAAGCTGTTCTTTCCTTAAATGAAATACGCTGTATTGCAAAGTTAAATATTACATACATTTCACGACGTGTAAGCCAGTATATGAAATTGACGGTGTGGAGAATATCACTGACGAAGGAATATCACTGACGAAAATGTAGGACAGTGTATACGGCACATGTTACATGTGAGTTATTGTCTCTCACGTACAAAATATTTGTTCATACCGTATTTTCTTCCTCCTTTGTTTAGGTCATTGCTGACGATTTGAATACCGTCATTGGCTACGGTGACGCTGACGCTGAAGGATTTGAAAATTCCTCGAATAAAGTAAATGTTAAACCTATTTTGTGTCAACATCCTTATGTGAATTGTTGGCTGTTTAACATCAACCTCCAACAATGATTTGATACTTCATAATGTCTACATTTTTTTTCAAAATATTAATCATATTACCATTCTAGTACATTACTACCGGCTGAAAGAAGTGCTTTTTTCGTTTGGTGTACTCATGCACTGATTTCCGACACGATTTAAGTTTCTTTTATTTTTCGGTTTTTCCCCAGGTGTCACATCTGTACTTTCTGCACTTTATTCACCAAATCACAGAGGAAGTAAGTCTAACAAGTATCTGTCTATGAGACACAGCAGTTAAAAGGCTTTTTTAAATAGAATTTTAAAACTATAGGCTATTAATAATAAAACTGTCAAGTGCATAAGTTTACGTTGATTAAGATTGAATCGGTCCATTACAGTTCGATTCACTGGTCAGTGTCCCTTTTTTGCCGAACTTTGCTCTGCTGCCGGTTGATTATATTTTGTCTTAGTAATTGTCATAAGATACATTGACATCAGGTGTTAGAAGATTTACTAATCCAAATTCGATCAAATCCATGTTGGCTTGCAATAACAACCTGAAAAAAAAACTTGAACATTTTCTTCACTTTAGAAAATACAACAGCTCTTTCATGACGTTATCACGGATGCATTGGTAAGTGCATTTGATAATAAACAAACTTTATTATATTTATCAAAAATATAAGTTCCTTTATTCCTTTTATCAAGGTTAAGGAAAATATTCGTTTCTCACCTTACCCGACCAGCTAGGTACTTAATAAATCTTACTAGAGAACATTGTAGTCATTAACTGAGTCAAATTTATTTCTAGACGATTTTGTTAAACCTCGACGACCAATTTGTATGTATCCACTCAAAGGAAGAAATAATTCCATTAAATACGCCCATGACGCTTACGATGGTTTGCTAAGAACCTAGAAGATTCCCATAAAATGTTATGGTTATCATTATTGATGGGAAAAACTGTCCTTTTCAAATAAATTAATGTAAGCCTAGTCATGCAAGAAAGACTTCTGTAATTTTCACCAATTCTTGCCACGTTTATTAAACGTTAACTGTAACGTCGGTGTATATAATTTAAAAATAATGTAATATAATTAAAAATATAAAATAAAATTAAGAAAGCTGATGTAAATCTAGAGATCAATGTACTGTGATTGGAATTCTGAGATATTGTGAAATGACGAAGACATCCAATGTACAATAAATGAAGCTATCTATATTATATACGCATTTGGTTTATTGGAATTAACATGTGCGAACGTAGGCTGTGTTGTGATTTGATGATAGAGTAGGTACTAGGTAGTCGACATTTTACAATTTTCTTCCATCCATTTTACGATCAATGTCACAACTATCCATCCATGTTTAAAATAGGGTGAGAAAGATTAGTTTTGAAGTATGATTTTGAAATATATGGTTTCATATTCCGTGAAAACACAAGATGGTCTTTGGCGAATAGTGCATGGACATATAGAGGAAGGCTAGACCGCTAACGTCATTTAGACACGCGCAAAAACGTACCAACCATGGGGGGGGGGGGCATATCACGTAATCCAAGTAGCATTTTTACCATTATCGTATCCATTCTTTGTGCATTCTATTAACACCTTAAATATCACAACCGTATAGTTGCTACAGAACTGATGATGCAAGGAGGACCCAGAGCATCAAGGGTTAATTTGTGTCAATGTTTGAACAGTTCAAAACTATATCAAGTATTTGCAACCATGATCTATAAGAGAAGAAAGTTAGCCCAGAAAGCTCGCCAGGATAAAGCTGTGGGTGGGTCTAGGCGAAGTTGTCTACGCAATACACCGGCGCTTCTTCCCGGTCGAACATTTGTGGCCCTCAAGATACTCAAAATCTGGACTGAAATTAATATAGTCAATCGTCCACTGTCTGCTAGCGCTACTTAGGCTACCAACCTCGTGCCGTTGAACATTTACAAATGTAGTAAATTGAAGTAGTTAGTTCTGAACATCTTTATTGCTTACTTGTGTTTATTTCAGAAAAACTTTGACCATGGAAGCAAAGTTGAGAAAGATTTAACCAAAAAGGTGAGTTACTAGCACATACAAGTTTAAATTACACACCAATATCAGTTGGAGGATGCACTTTGCCCGGCCTTAGTTATATTCTGTTCAAAGAAAGAATAGTAATACAATTTTTTTTATGGTTTTATGCTGGCCTTTTAACATCAAATACACCCTCATGTGGGAGGTTAGATTGATTGAGGATTTTATTTCATTTCCTTGTCAATGATTTTATAGGATTCGGTGAAGATATTTGTACGCTTCCTTTTATTCCTCCGAACAAGAGACAAGGTACGTATATTTCTCCATTTCAAATCATAATCTTATCTTGCTTTGTGTCTTTCATTTAACGTTAACTATAAATATATT
>JAIPMN010016504.1:694-39133 GCA_020650975.1 Apostichopus californicus
ATGGTGCTACAGACAGGGACGTAGCTAAGGCCTGATGATTGGGGGGGTGTAGTGTCTGAAATTCCAACTGGATGGGTTTTGGAGCAAGAAAATTCCGACTGCTGCCTTGTACCCACCCCCCCCCCCTGTACTACTCGTCAACATTAAAATGTCGAACGTGCGCGTAGCGCGCGGAAATTTTTTTTCGATACATTTGTACACAGGCCCTCACTTCACAAACTTATTAATCACTCTGGCTAAGCAAGTTAGCAACTGAGTAAAGTTATCTGCTTCTAGGCTACATAGACTACTAACTACAAAAGCTATGTTAATGTAACAAAGGGGAAATTTTTTTTCCAACAAATTTTATTCGACGACATAGTGAATTACCAAAAAATACAAGGCTTTTTACTAGCACGCTTAATATTGTTTTCTTGGCGGGGGGGGCGGGGCTATTTATCACTCACATGAAAAACTTTCAATTGTGCACTTCATTCCAACTGAGCATTTAGAATGAAGTGAACAATTAAACATTTTGCAGAAAAATGTTGAGTTGACGAGATATGATAAGTTGTCAATTAAACATTTTGCAGAAAATGTCCAATTGACGAGATAGGCTAAGATAAGTAATTGTCAATTAAACATTTTCAAAATTTTTTTCAATTGCTCAGTTAAAGCAACTGAGCAATCCAACATTTTTCTGATTTTTGATAAGATTTTATCTTGTTATCTAAACAATTTACTGAAAAATGTCAACTTATGGGGCAAAGTTTTTCTTATTGATGGCACTTTTAAGCTTCCGTAGATTAACATTGAGCGTTTTAATCGTATACCATACAATGTATATCCTGAACTTACTTGAAGCTAGCGAACAGGGTCAACCCAACCAATAGCAAAATTAAAACATAAATTAACCGAATTGAAGCTGGCGAACGTTGTACAGTAGTTCTATTAGAATTTTTTTTTTTTAGAGTATTCAAAATCATACAAAGTTTTGTATGGTGGAGTATAAGGATCGCGAGATACAATTTCTCAATGTGACAAGGAAAACGTGGTAAATATCACTGATCAAAGGTCAATTTTGACCGAAAATTTTAGGTCAATCACAAATTACAAGAATATGTGAAAATGAGAGTGAGACAGTCGGAAAATTAGAGTGCGACAGTTGGAAAAATGAGAGTGCGACAGTCGGAAATTCCGACTGTGGCACTGAAATTTTCCAACTATCGTCAGTTTTACCAAGATTGGGGGGTGAGACACCCCCCACACCCCCCCTCTAGCGACGTCCCTGATTATCAGTTGACATATTTGGAGGAGTTTAGGTACAAAGCAATCTGAAGTTGATGTAACAAATAGTCCTATGCCTATTGAAGATTTGCTCTGAACTTGTAACATCTTATTGCTCAGTAAACACAAAGATGATATGATCTAGCTAGGACTGGTGTTTTAAGTGCTCTCTATGTACAGCAATACACAAGAATGAAGCTGTTAGGTCGGAGCTAGGGTGCGTCGATATTACCGGTATATGCCGGTAATTTCATTCATACCCATACCGACAGCATTGAAATCTGTCATCAACGAATATATACCGAAAATACCAGGTATATCCAAAACAACCTTGAATACCCAGTAAAAATAATACCTTATTAATATACCGACCCAGACAGTACACACAAACTTATAAGTTACCGATATTCCTGCTGCTATCCCCATCACTGGAACCAGTGTCAACTATCAACAAAGTTACATGCATGATTTATGTCGATTATTTTGTCTTGTTTATTCTTTCTTTGGAAAAAAAGGGATGCAGTTAAGAATGGTCGCTGGCCAAGCACTACTAAGAATTAAACCAAAAGGCCAAAAGTTTTTGTGAGTCCTTCCAGCATTATATATGAGGACATTTAATGTAAAGTTCTGTGCACAAAGTTCTTGTACTCAATTTTAGGTGCATCCACACACCAAGTTTAAATTTTATCCAAGCATTAATTCTGGATAAGTTGCTTTGGTCAAATATTAGGGCAGATTTGGTTTTGCAATTTTAGCACAGCTCCCTCCCAAAGTTTGCCACACAGTAATGATAGATAAGAAAAGTATGTCTGCCACTTTGCGAGTACCTGTAGACTATAATATATCATAGGCAACGTTAGGTTACTAGATTGACCAAATATTACTGGTCAACTTTGCCCGAATCAGCCGGAGCAAAACTGATTTGGCAGTCACTACTTTTGTTTATGTGGTCAATGAAATTTGACCAAATGTAGGATGTGATCGGTCCGATTGCTCAAACCTCTCGTCTATGTACATGGAACCTGAAATTCCAGCTCGCAATTTTCTCACTAAGGAGTAAGGTTAGCCCGATGTAGCTTAGGCTCATCCAGTGTCCTGCCTGTTTCTTGTATAGATAATATCATGTGTGGCAAATGTTGTGGACATTTAAGCACGTTCATGATCCACAATCATCACAAGGATTGGGGTTTCAAATCTGCTTCTGATACTGTGTGGGCTTCCATTGTGAAATAATAAACTTCTATATAAAACTTTGCTAGTTTAGTACTTTACCTGATCAATCCCCTCCTGTTGGCTGGGTCATCAATGGTACTTAGGCTTTACTTCATATTTAGGCCTAGATTGGGGCCACGAATTTAAAACATTGTCGCGCATTGGGAACAAATGATGGCCTAACGTTATGTATAACACTGGCAGTGGTATGGAGCTCGAAGATTACAGGCGATGTAATTAATGCAACTTAACATTACAGTTGCTTAAAAAATAACAAGAAAACAATTGGTCATCTCAAGTAAAGTAAACTGGCCTCTTACCAAATCACTTTGTAACCTCGACAATTGGAAATTCTCATCTACCGGCTCTCCCAGTTGGACTCTGCAATATGTACGACAGAGGGAGAGCTGTGTTGTGTCTACCTCGTTTAAGTTTGCAGACGTCGCCGACGTCAGCCTTCTCCTGGAAATTGGCCAATAAAAGAAGTTGCTATTTTACTATAACACTTTCAGGCAAACGCTCGCGTTAAATCAGGAAGGAAACGGGCGGTTACTTATAAGGGATAAGTGGAGGGATACAGTAACCTGTGTATGGGTTCTGAGGGGTGGGGATGGCCCAAGGGATTTCATGGAGAGAACCTTTAAAGGCCATACATGGGGAATGGACTTCCACGACCCCATGGGTTCTTTATAAATTCCTTGATTCGCCTCTGGTCCTTCCATAAAGCTCTGTTCCCACATCAGCCAGGGAGAACCTGATATCCCCACTCACCCCATCTTTGAAATCCTCTGCATGTCATTGGAGGGGTATTGTTTAAGGGTAATGTTGAGGAGTAAGGTTAACGGGTACAACGAAGTGGAAGTTAGATAGGGAGATGTAGGGGAGAAGAACGAGGACGAAGCTGTGGTGGGAATTAAAGTTTTGGTATGGGTAGAGGGAAGGAAGGGTTTTAATTAGCTAATTTGTTACACATTTCAGACATTGGTCTCACTAATTGATGTGTGCATTAAAGCAGCTGTTTGCATTTGATTGTCAAATTTACCAATTAAGCCCATGGTGCCAACTTGTTTCACAATATGATTCCATGGAATCACACCAAAACTTTAATTCCCACCATAGCTGAATAATTGTTCTCACTCCTACCGTTCTTTAGGTGAAAATGTGTGCACACATTTTCACCTAAAGAACGGTAGGAGTGAGAACTTATTCATTTAAATTTATCATTTCTATTCCATGCTATACAGCTGTCCAAAGGCCTCTCCTTACATTAGCAGGAATGGTATTATTCATCTACTTGGAAATGACCTACAAGCATTTTCATATCCAAGAGAACTGAAAACTTCTAAAATATCAACTCAAAAGCTGCATTAAGAGGGAGTATGTGTCATTTGTGGAATAGGATGGTCCAGGTAATTATTATACCATTACGCTTTGCTCATTTCTCACAATATGCTGGTCTTTATTTGGGATGATAACGTCTCATCATATTATTCTCTTAATTCCATAAAAATTGCTCCCACCTCACCCCATTATCAGTCAGGGAAATGTTCATCCAGGGGGTGTGAATAGGTTCACTAAGCCCCCTCCCCAGTGGCGGAGCGTCCATACAGTCAGGGGGGCGAATGCCCCCCCTGACGGACTCAAATGGACTGCTGGCGCCCTTTTCAGCTTTTTACCACTTTTTACTTATTTGCGATTATTGACTTTTTTATTGCGCTCTCATCTACCTGTTGACATTTGTCACATTTTCTTGCTGTAATTTTCTGACAAAATGCTCTAACAGCTATTTATTCTTCGTTTATCTGCAAATTAGCAAGGCCCGGAAAGGGTCATTTCCGGCGATCTAGGGAGTATCTTTACTCAAAAACTGAACTACATGTGATTGGCTTCTACGATCCCAGGGCCACACCCCCACTTTAAAAAAATCTTTGAACTGCATGTATAGCCCTTCCTAAAGGTTCATGTCCCTATCTGAATCAGATGGGGGATTTAAAAATCCCCCCCCCCACTCCCCCCTCCCTCTCTCCTTCCTCCACTATCACCATTTCATTTCTGTGCAAATCACAGGGAGGAGTAGCCACCTGATTGAAACCGCATGTATTGAGAGGTATCCAATAAATGTGTATGAAATATACAGCAATACATAACCACTGTATGACAAATTATTACTGTACATGTCGCTGTAGTTGATTGAATCGTATGTGTCTGCCACTCAGTAATAATTAGAAACCCATTATATATTAAATGGCTGCATCAAAGACATCAGAACACAGGGAATCATTTCTAGCGTTCAAACTTTGTGTACATAGCATTTGTGAGGCTCTGAATTTGGTCTCTTATAAAGTCCTATGGTTCCTATGTACAAAACTGCTATGCATCTTTGGACTCGTATAGCAATTTATAGCATTTTGCGATGTGATAAAATGAGCAAAGTCATACAAAAGGCAAAGTCTTACTGGCAGCTAGCTAATTAGCTACAGCTTGGAATGACTCAGCATTTCATGAAGACGACATTTTTATTCATTATTAATACTCATTATTTCAAAACACTTCTGTCTGATAACAATGTGGAATGACTAGTAATGCATTTGGTTTGGATCTGGCCCAGATGAAATCATATTATATATGGATATCACATTCTTTCAGGTTGTTGATAATGCTATTGCAACATTGGGAAGAAATAATGTAAATAAATATGTGTACATGGAAACTCGATCTGAAAATACAAAACAATGGATATTGTGTTGTACATTGGCAATTGTTATATTTAATCCTGTACAGCTGCCAAACTTAGAAAAGCGATATTCACAGAGATAACACACCTTCTTACAAGCCACTTTCACTAACAGCTATCTTCAGTTTTTCCAAATTCCACGAATGTGAGTATCTGAAGGATTCTTGTAACCTTCACTATTATTAGTAGTCTATTTGATAGAGATAAATGTCATAAACAACTTCCCCAAATAGCTATTATAAAGAAGAATGTTATTCCATTTAGGAGATTTCACAGATTTCATGTTCTGTCACCACACACGGCTAAAGACTTGATCAAGTCTAAATATGACATCATCGAGCCACATGTGCTTCATTTATCTTATGTGTTTCTTCATTGACCAAGTGATGGCAGTGTTAACACTGTGTTAACACTGTGTTAACACTGTGACAGTGTTAACACTGTTAACAGTTGACTTTACAGTGGAGTTTCAGATCCTAGTGGCACTATGACATCAACAAATTGACAAAATGACAGCTCTCAGACACAACATTTAGACTAGTATATCTCCTAATTGGAACAAGGTTGTTCTTAGCTATTTGGGTGAGTTGTTCTTGAAAAAGATCTCTGTCCTATAAGCTAGAGATGACGGTTGGATTGAAGTCTCATTTTAACCTGCAACATCTTAAATAACAGCTTCCTGTACAAGGAAACATTGTCAGGCTCCTGCCTGATAATTATAACTCACAAGCTACAACATCCTCTTCAGGAAGTGTAACAACCTCTTCCTCTATAAGACAAGGAGTAAAAGGGAAGAATGAGTTGATTATTCCATGACATGTTCCTTAAATCTTCTTGCCTTGCAACTGTCTTCCAAACTCAACTCATCACATCTCTGCTGCCTGTAGGTTTTCAACATTTTAAAGTTTTGTGACCATCAAATCCAAACTTTTACTGCATTGACATTTAAAAAAATATTCACTTGTTATTGAGTTATTAGATATATGCATCTTCGACAAACAAACTGATCAACTTTTACCATCGTGATTCGACTCTTGACATCAGTTATACTAGTAGCTATTACTTCTGCCAGTATTTCCACAACAACAACAATTTCACTTCTTTTACATTTATCAGTGCAATGTCCTTCTTTGCTGATGCTGGCATGTACTCTGCCAACATGTTCACACTTAAAGTTGACAAACTTGGTAGCCAGCCGTGCAGTACTATCATGCCAATGTCTGGTTTCTTCTTCCCACATTGCCCACAGTTACAATCTGTTCATGACAAAGCTATTAATCAATCCGCGACGGGAATAGGTCTTTAAATCAAGACAGCAAGCTCGTTTACTACCCACGGGCTAGTACTACACAGAGCTGTTTAATAATAGAATCCCAAAAGGATGTAGATGCATCTTAAAGTGGGCTTTAAAATGAAGATTGCAAGATCCCATTCTTGCAGTCTCTCTCTAATGTCTCTTCTCCTCTGTTGCCTTGCCGACGGTCTTTGGCATTTTCCTTGAAGAGCTGTCCTCCAGTTCCTTTGCTTTGTAATAGTGTGGTGCAACCTCCAGCAGCCATTCATTTTCAATATCTATCACCTGAAATAATATAGATCAAAAAAATCTGAAATCTGTTTGTGGTAAACATGATAATAAGAAGCATCCAAATAGGTTAATTGTTCACACCTTATAGGAAGAGTTAGAGACTTCTTTAATTAACAGTGAATTAATACTCACAAACTTTTTTATCTTTTTATTGAGATTATGAAACACTATTAATTTTCACTAAGGTCTTTATGACATTAACTTCCCAGGTATAGCAAAATTACATATTGAATTTGACTATAATAAGTTGTTGTTAAAACATAAATAGGGATTTTGAAATATTAATTTGAACACTGGCCCCATCAAAAGCTAACCTTGGCCTTCACCCCTTTCATTTTCAGATGTACATAGTTATAGACTCTACTTTGCATATAAGAATTGGGAAAGAAGTTTCTAATGGCATTATTTGTTGACAATAGCTACCAGCTAGTTGAAAGAGTTTGTTTTGATGTTAGTTACTGATGTTGTAAGATTGTATCTTTCTTCTTTCTCCCTCCCCCTTCCACCCCCTTCTTCCATAACCAAGTTTTTTCCAGTTCATCTGTTCATGATCTCAAAGCCATGCTCATAGGGACAAAAATATACACACAAATCCAATCCAAATGTTGTCCTTGGGTATGAACATTTTCTGCTCATACAGAAGGAATTCTTTTAAAAGAAACAAAACAGCAGTAATGCTTACTGTCAGACTTGACTTTTATAGGTACTAAAATGACTGGTGTAAATACCTGTCGCATAAATTCCTTTGTGGTGAAGACCAGTTCATGGTATATCAGCCATCGTGGTTGTTCTTCAAAGAGGCTACTGTTGGGATGGACCATCACAGACTGCTGGTGCTTCACAGTCTTGTAAGAGCCTCCCTTGCTGAACTTAGCGGTATGGTAGAAAAATCCAGCAGTTATTGCCTGTCAAACAAAGTCGATATACATTATTCGTACAGAGAGAGAGTCGAATGATGAAACAGGTACGCAAAAGCAAAGATGTACATGACTGTAGAATACAGTTTAAAATTTATACAGTCGGTAGTAAACTTCAGTTAATATCCTGTTAGTCATTTGCTTTGTATAGTAACGCATACCAACATACCATAGAAACTACCATATACAGTGACCAAGGCTGTCAAGCAGTAACTTGAAATTTTCTTCAATCTCTCAACAATATCAAACATAGAAAGAAGTGGTAACAGCTGAACAGAGAGCTGGCTTCATAGAAACTTTCAATTATTAAAGATGATAGTAGGTAAGTTGGGAAGTGTTTTTCCACTCTCCTAAATGTTATTCTGTACACAAATCAAGGGCAAATTTTTCAGTTTTTTTCAGCGATAGGTCAATAAAGTGTCAAGTTTTGGCAACTTCCAATAACTGTTGCTGAGATTGATCTTGGTAAATCAGTTATGTTATGTAATTTGGGGCAACTTCTTTACACTCCCACCTCCCTCCCCTCCCCTCCCCCACCTCCCAAAAAGCCCCATCTTCGATCCTTCACCTTCCCAAATTCAATTACTCCCCGGCACTAAATGGCTGTCACAACAGATTTCCAGAATGACTTTAGGCAGTGAGATGACCAAGACACTGTTCGTCACCTCAGAATGTCCGGGCAGAGATAGACGTACCTTTCGTATTGCAACGGTATCCATACTGCTGCTCTTTAAGTCAATCTCCACACGCTCCATTAGACCAACCAGCTGGTCACGGACGTCCCTAGCTCTCCTCATGGAACGATGTTGAATGAAGTTCTCAAAGCACCACTGGTTGGAAAATGCTGTCTCTGCCCACTAAATTACAACATAGAACATTTTAAAGACATTTTGATTAATCAGAATTTAAGATTCTCACAGATGGGATATAAATGTATTTCTAATGCGGACTTTAACATGTGAAAGGTCACTTGACCTTGCTCCGTTTGGTAATTTTGAAATTGGTAATTAAACTTAGAAACATTTCAAATATATTCCTACTAATTAAATCCCAAGTCTTTCATGATGAGTCGAAGGATACTGACGGGTGAATTTATGAAACCAAACGATATTTATCTTGATTATGTATTCAGTGCTATACTGTACTCGATTGTATCATATCTTCACAGCTGTAAAGGTTTCTAATTGAGTTTGATTTATATCCACATAATACAAATACAAATGGTGAATAGTTAAATTACAAGGAGGTGAAGGAGGACTGAAGAAGCAGAGCTTTTTACGAGCAGTCCCGCTTTGAAAAAAACAAAAACGAAAGAATACAAAGAATTAATGGAAGGAAGTATTTAAGAGGTATCAAAACCTGGTTGTAGACGTTGAGAAGGGTCAAGTGGTCTCCCCCCGGGGTGAAGAAGTTCATACGAGCATTGTCGGCATGGACAACCTTATCCTTCGGCCGATAAAAGATTGAGTTATTCACAGACAGCATTGCGGTGATGGACAAAATCTCCTCAGAACATTTGTACCTATCGCAGAAAATTTACAACGACAATAAAAGCAAAAAGAGAAGAGTTATAAATACAGAAGAAGATGTTTATGTCTCATGGTTCAAAACTAGAATTGGGCATTTTTACTGCATAGTAGCAAATAAGACTTCAGTTCCAAAAAAACAAGCTACTTTAAAGGGTGTGAAGACTCACGCACAAAGAAACTTCTCATGCCGGTAATCTGACCGAGTTTCGAATGAGGTGTAACAGAAGTGTTAGACACCACCATCGATCCCAGAAAATACACACACAGCTTGTTACCGTCGGTAATTAGACACTCTAGTGTACAGTCACTACATACAGCTATGGTCAATACCCACAACACAGTGTACATAGAAGCGATGGACATCTCAGGTCTAGATAAAAGATAACAAGGTATCACGTTTCATTACTGTCTGCATTTTGTAGCGACAAGAAGAAAACTTCATTTGCAAACAACGGAAAGTACACTTTGTCAGAGCGCGGCACGCATTTTGAGGCGAGTCTTCAATGCCTTTAAACAATGATGAACAAGAAACGGTTCCACAAAATACAAATTTTCTTCATTCAATGTGTAATAGATCATCATTACGTGTCGCATTGAAGGTAAAATTCGCAGATAATCAAAATGGCTTACTTTTCTGAAGCCAGGATCATCTTGGACATCATCGGCTCCACAGGAAACTCTGCCATCCGTCTCCCCATTTTCGTGAGTTCGCCTTTGTGGTTTAGCGCCCCCAGTGCATAGAGCTGTTCCAGGGCCAGGACCAGGGTCTCGTGAGGGGGTGGATCCATGAAGTCAAAATGGATGAGGTCGTTGATACCGAGACTTTTCAAAAGTAACACGACGTTACCAAGGTTTGTTCTTTGTATCTGGAAGCAAAGCAACAACATTTGATACCAATACTGAAACTGACCAGTTATGCAAACAGGAATGTCTACATAACAATTATAACAACTATTTGAAACAATTGTATATTGTATATATCTATATTGAATCAAATAATAGACCACAATTTATATCATCAGAACTTATGCATACTGTTGCCATAACTAGCATAGTACTAGGTGGCAGTCTTACCACTTGAAAAATTTGTGGTGTGACTTCACCAACATTTAATTTGGAACTTTGGGTGAAAGGGGTCATTTCTTTGGGGGACAGTAGCTGTTCCATCTACTATGCACATAACTTTGTCAGTGGATGCCCCTTCACCCCCCCCCCCCTCCATTTTTCTTTTGGAAAATTCATTTTTAGTAAATTATGAAATGAGAATACATTATTCTTCATCGCATCCTTCATTATCAGGTCTGGATGTAAGAACATCTTATATCATTACGGGTAAATACTGTTAAACTCTTTACATAGCATTCTTATATTGACAGGTTGAATGACACAGTTTTGTCTTTTATGAAAAAAAACTAAAAACTTATTAACTTATTGATTAATTAACATTAACCAGATTGACTACTAGAGCTTTAAAAGACATACAACAATTTAATTCTTCCTTCACTCTCTACATTGCCAAGAAATGAAGAATATATCCGTCCATATCCTTACCTCTGGAATGGAATTTTCTTCTAACTCATTCTTGAAAGCCCAAGCTGTGTACAGTCGGAAGCATTTACCTGCCGACACTCTGCCGGCACGACCAGCTCGCTGATTCGCCGAAGCCTGACGAAGATGAAAAAATTACAATATGATCTCGACGAAAACTTCCACAGCCCTTTCAATAAATTGATGGCATCTTCATTTATTTATTTATAGTAATTCTTCACCACTAAGTCTTTGTTTTGGTAAAAAGATTGTCTGAAAAGCATTCAAAGATCTTATTCAAGTCATAAAATGACTTCAAAGGAGAAGGTTCCAAGGTGTAAAAATCATTTGCAAATCCAAAGGGGAAATACTCAATTAGGCAATACTGTCATGTATCGAAGTATACGTCACAATCATTACAGTACACTGATAGATGAAATTTCATTGAATTTCAAAACAGATTGGATGGCAGGATTGATTAGTCAGAGCAAATTTAAGTGATTCCATTTCCATCACGCTGCCCTTATTTGTGCCATGACATGAAAAGAGCTAGTCATTTGCTTTGCAGCTAAACATGCTAGATTTCATGATAATGGTCACTCATGTTGGTCAAATTTCAGCAAGTCATTCACTGCCAGTCTCTAAGTATTGCCTATTAAGACTGAAACATTTAATATTCTGGCTTAACTTTTTTTAAATTTATCTGGAGAAAACTGGAAAATGGTAAGAACATTCTGGAAATTTTGGTCTACTGCCGATCATGAATTGTGGTATTCTTACTCCTGCATGGTAAATTAGTTTGCATACTTTAGGGAATAAAGACATATTTTGTCCACTAGCGGTAGAGTATGTTTCATCACAGAGTGGAAGACACATACCTTTGATATGGGCGTGACGACCAAGGACTCCATTCCCGTCCTCGCATTGTAACTCTTCTGTTTACAAAATCCAGGGTCAATGACGTAAACGATTCCGTCTATCGTCAAGGAAGTCTCTGCGATGTTGGTCGCCAGGACGACCTTTCTAGCACCGGGAGGAGTCGGCTCAAATATTTTAGCTTGAAGATCAGAGGGCAGTGTAGAGTATATTGGAAGGACGAGTAATTCTTTGATGCTACTTCCAAGTTTTCTCGCTCTCTCCTAGTAGATAACCAGATGAAAAGAAGTCTTTTGTTTTAAATATAAATTACAGACAGAAATTCTACAAATAAATAGATGCAATAAATTACAGACATCTCATACATGATTATTCATTTACATTTCATTACTATGCAACTTGTTAGTGATATTACTTTCCTCAGTGGATAAATGATTTGTACATTATAAAGGTAAATAACAAACTTTTCGGGCTTTGTAAGTGATACACTTTACTCAGTGGATAAATGATTTGTACATTATAAAGGTAAATAAACTTTTTGGGCTTTGTTAGTGATACACTTTCCTCACTGGATAAATGATTTGTACATTATAAAGGTAAATAACAAACTTTTCGGGCTTTGTTAGTGATACACTTTCCTCACTGCATAAATGATTTGTACATTATAAAGGTAAGGAACAAACTTTTTCAGGTCAATCGCCATGGTGACATCCCTAACTCTGCTGTTGCTAGATGCATTCATAACATTCAACCAAGTTTGAAAACAATTTCTATCTCCAGAATACAAAATGCAACTCGGATGTGGTTTTGAACTAAAAAAAAAATACAGGAAATTGCCAGCAAATGATTATGTACATGAAGGATTGATGAAATTAATGGTGACAAAGTGCTACTAACCTGTAATATTTCAAGGCATGTTTCAATCTCTTCCTGTCCTGTTAGGAAGACTAAAACATCTCCCTTAGGCTGGGTGAGATGAATCTGTAGAACTGATACCACACAGGCATCTAAGTAGTCTGCCTCTGGGGCCTGGAGCAGACGATAAGAGGGAAGACAGAGGTAGATCAGAATGAGATGCGTAATAACGACCAGAGACAGGGTATCTGGTAGCAGCTAAGCTTACTCAAGGACACAGACACTACAAGACATGGATCTACATCCCCCACCCCCCCCCCCACCCCCCCAAGTGTAACAAAATCCTGGAGACTGGTGCCCAAAACCAGGAGGTTTTATAAACCTTGCAAGTGAATTTAAGTAAAACTTGTCATTTATGCACATCATATACAGCATAAGCATATTATCTACAACGTAAATCTTCTTAACTTTGCTTCACTGGTTTTAAGATTTGTATAAACATAAATAATGTATAGTAGCAGTTTTAATATTATTTGTACACAAGTATATTATATAGTATAATATTTTGTGATAATAGTTTAATAGTATAGAGATATATTATTGTAAAATAGTATATTACAAATAATAGTATAGAATTGTATGATAGTAGTACAAATAGAATAATAATATAATATTATAGAATAGTATATCATAATATAATAGTATTGTATAAAATGATATTTCCTTAATAGCACTGTGGAAAAGTAAATTACAATATAAAACTGTAAAAGTACAACACATCATAGTAGTGTAAATGGTATAGTATTGTGGTAAAGTATATTATAATATAATAGTATAATATTGTATGATAGTATTAAAATAGTAAAGTAGTTTAGTATTGTATTGTAGAATAGTATATTATAATACGGTATTTGTAGTGTAATAATATCTTATTGTATGACAGTAATATAGTATAGTATTATAGACTAGCATATATTATAATATAATAGTATAAGAAGGTAGTATGATAGTAGTACAAATAGTACCATAGCATAGTATTGTATGATATTAGTTTAATAGCATAGTAGTAAAGTAGTTTATAAAAATAATGTGTAGGTTTGGTGAATGTACAAAATATGAACAACGGCATACCTGCTTTTAATGGTATTTGACATACCAAACATCAGTAAATTGAAGGGGTAAATGTAATCCTTTGTGTATAAAATGATTTACTCTTTAAAATTTTGGTACTCATTTCATAGTAACTGATTCATATTGCCATAACCATGTACTTCTCATCTGTCCGAGTTACCTGATGTTATTTGCTATTGAGTTCACTGAAGAGGAAACTGACAAGTTTACTTACTTTTGTGTAAAAGATATCTACAGGGTATCTCCTGCCTGGTATCCTGAAGATTGGTGCATCATCAAAAAACTGTCAAAAGACAAGAAGACAACAAAATTAAAAAGAGAATCTATCTTGGATGATCATTTCCTAATCTTGTAGACAAGGCATGAACCACACACGGGTGAAGTTCTACTGCGCCAGTAGCAACTTACCAATTACTAGATGAACTTCATTGCCTAGCAGTACTCTGGGTTAAACCTGACCCGCCCATCCTAACCCCCTTCTCAATCATCTCTTCACTAAGCCCACAGTGGCTGATACAAACTATGGTCGTGTGTCACCATGCATGGACAAACAGCAAACAACAGTAATAACTTATCAAAACTTGTCCTGCATTAACATGTGCCAAGAACAGTGTCTTTAAGTATTATTGCCTGATTACGACAATATCATTGTCACAATGAGGTGTTATTTCATACACAAGATATGAATTCTCTCATTTATGTAAAGCTACAAGCATATTTTATTATTTAAAATTAAATATACCCATATTTCACTTTCTCCCAGTTTCACTCAATAAATTCTATAGTAATACTCAATACTGATGCTATGAGGTTGTTTGCTCTCATGCGAAATAGAGAACTTTGAGGGTAAAATGCCATACGGCTGAGCGATAATAGTTACTTCTCAAGCTTCATATGTCACACACGGTAGGCTTGGTCTGCCTACTGTACATCATCTATGAAAATATAGCAGGCCTAGCTAAATGTTACTGATTGTTTTAAAGAGTGACAGGTAATAAGGTTTTCCACATCTCCCAGTGATACAACAGCCTACACAGTATATCTCATGTCAGTGTGTACTCGAAAGACAGAATAGGAGACATTTCAAATGCAAACTAGCAGCTCTTAAACATTGTACTAGACAAGGATTGCAAAGTTTGGATACCTCTGAAAATTTATCTGAATCCAGTGTAGCACTTGAAATGAGGAGTTTGAGGTCTGGTCGGAACCTTGCGATGTCTTTCACAAGTCCAAAGAGGACGTCCGTGTGAAGTGTCCTCTCGTGAGCCTCATCAACGATTAGAGCTCTACAGATATCGAAACAGGGAAGAAGAAAATAACAGCAGCAATGACAGATAGCATCGCCCATCCTCATTAATATTTTTCCAGAATATTGGAAAGTAAATTCATAAAGGTATTTCCAGTAGTAAATATATGTAATGTAAATAAAGGTTTCTTCAGTGCAGTTCTCCATGAATAGAATGAAGCCAGCCAATTGTATCCAAAAGGTTTAGATTCATATCATGGACAATTATGGACATATCATGGACAATATCATGGACAATTCATAATCATGGACGTTAAATATGAATGTAAGAGACTGACTTCGGTCAGCTTGCAGCTTTGATAAGCCAATGAGGTTTCTTCGCAAGTTCCTGCTTGCAGGAGGATCTAAAATACATACATACATACATAAATACATGCTGTTTCAGAGAGTAAAGTTAACTACTGATATTGCTAGCAAAGAATACCATCTTGCGAGATTGAAACTGCCTTTATACAATAAACAACATCCTTATTATATATACTTGAAACATCCATGTAAAATTTGTCAATTTAAACTTGACAGAATTATTTGAGCACACTTACAAAGATTAGTTGGTATAGATATAGTTGGTAGAATGATGACAATGAGGAAGAGTGAAATGAGGTTGGTGATTGTTGGGTGATTGTTGGGTGGGTGGTGGGTAAGTTGGGTGGGGTGGGATAATGGATAGTCAAGCTTACTTATATCCAGCCAAATCCGGTTCTTACAAAGATTAGTTGGTATAGATATAGAGATATAGTTGGTAGAATGATGACCATGAGGGAAAGTGAAATGAGGCAGGTAACTGTTGGGTGGGTGGTGGGTAAGGTGGGTGGGGTGGTTGGTGGGTAAGGTGGGTGGGGTGGATAGTCAAGCTTACGTATATCCAGCCAGATCCGGCTCAGACAAGAATTCCCTGAGTAACATTCCGTCAGTCATGTATTTGATAACTGTTCTATCTGATGTACAGTCTTCAAACCTGATGCTGTAGCCAACCTGTACAATGAAATAAATGATAATTCAAAACATGAATTCTAACACTCCAATCAATGATAGGTGAATATCTCAAGATTAATAGTAGTTTACCACAATTTCAAAAAGTTTTCATAAAATCCTGTACATGTGCAGGTGACAAACAATAATAAACTATAGCATAAATCATTAAAGAAATGGCTTTTTCAATATTTTTACAGATTACAAGGAAGATCATAGACCCCATAAAAGGAAGAAACAATAACTAAGGAATAAATGTAGTGAAGGTACTAATATAGTAAAGTATATTAAAGATATATTAAGAAAAAGTAAACCCTTTATAAAGTAGCAGCTCGTACAGTGGATACAGACATTAGATTCCACCACCACCAACACCACCAACACCACCACCACCACCACCACCACCACCACCACTACCACCACCACCACCACCACCAACAATAACAAAACAACATCAGTATCATCAATGACAACAATAAGTTAATAACAACAACAAAACCTTCAAAAACAAACCCAACAACAGCAAAATTAAAATTAAAACAAAGACAAAGCAAAAAGAAAGGCACAAAAGACAAGACAGACTCTCAACAAACTATAAAGTTTAAAAGTCCTTAAAATTCAGATTACTATAAAGAAAATATACCTCGTTGCCTAACTTGATTCCGATCTCCTCGGCTACTCTTGCAGCTACGCTCATGGCTGCTACTCTCCTAGGTTGGGTGACTCCAATTTTCATCTTGTCTTTCGTGAAGCCCTTCAAAGATCAAGAATTTCATATTTTCATAAGTGTATCGTTCAAAAAGAGCAACTTGTTTGGTTAAAATAGCTGGTTGCATTGCATGCTGTAACATACCTCATTTTCCACCAGATTATTATTATTACTATTATTATTATTATTATTATTATTATTATTATAAACTGAGTGGTGCAGGTGGTTGGTAATTCGCTTTAAATAAAATAAAACATATCTCCCATATATGTATGGAGAGCAAGGATCTTGAATTTAGGTGTCATTGTTAATTAAAAAAAAAAAAGCAACTTTTCTCCAGGTTTGAAATGTCTATCGAGACATAACTGCAATAAAAATCCAATAACACCTTTTTTTTTTGGCTGAATCTGTTGATGACGAGATTCAGAGATGCAAGAGTAAGGACAAAAAGTCTCTCCAAATTTTCCTGGTAATCACCATTTTTATGCATATTACAAGCAAGCCATGTACAATGCCTCCGGTAGAGAGCGTGGTGGTCAATTGGCTAAGGCGTCGGACTCGTGATCCAAGGATTGCTAGTTCGATTCCTGCCTAGTTCATTACGTTGTGTCCTTGGGCCAGATGCTTTATTTCACTTGCCTCTCTCCACCCAGGGGTTAAATGGGTACCTGTGAGGTAACTTGTCATTGGGCGCAGTATATAACTGCTGCCGACTGGAGGGATTGTCTCTGGGACAGGTTATCATTGACCAGGGGTAATACAACGTCTGTTAAGCGCTTTGAGACCTATCGCTGGTATAAAGCGCTATGTAAAAATCAAATATTATTATTAAAACACAGTTGAAAAGTTTTTGTCAGCTGATCAGTCAAAGCCAAACTTTATATCAAATCAAACAATGAGTATGAAAACTTTCAAGCTGAAGGGTTTCAGATTGAGAGGTTAGCATAAAACCTGCTTATAGAGTTGAAAAATCACAAAACTTTACTCAATTTCTCACTTGATGTTTTTTCAAATGACAAAGTTTGGTTGTCGAAGAGGAGGGATGTGTGATTATTCGGTGCAGTTGACCGATATCGATAAAGGTACAATTTTTTTTCCACGACTTACGGCTTCGTGCAGATATTGCGGTATCTGGGTTGTCTTTCCAGAACCGGTTTCCCCTTCGATGATGAGGACCTGATGTTCCTCGATGGCCTGCAGTAAATCCTCCCTGAACGGATAAATTGGTAAACTCTTCCTAACTTCCTTAATACTCATCTTCTTCTTCTCTGCTTCCGATACCTGCTTCTCTTCTGGTTTCTGTCACGGAAAAAATTTCATCCCGCGTTTCTATTAGTAAAATTGTTAACATTTTGAGGGTATTTTTTAATAATGCATCTGGCAACAGTAGAGTGGGTGATATCATCTGTACAACTGAGTGGAAAATAAACTTTGTCACTAATTAAATATTGAGCAAATCACTTATCCCAAAGATGAGAATAAACAGTGGTTTATTAAAAAAAAAAAAAAGGGTTTTACTTGATGAAGTCTTTTATGCAGATTGCATCAACAGCAAACATTCCAACTTAGGCTTTCACATTTCATGTAAAATTTTAACAAATGAATCTAAACGAGAACCCTTTAATGAAGGAATAAACGTTTTTTTAAACAAAAGTTTGAATTTGTTCACTTTATGATATGCCCCTGATGTCTAACGAGGAACCAGCTAGAATTGTTTCACTGTTTTTGGTTGTTGAGAATTAGCAGTACTCATACTTACATCTCCATCGCTACCAGGCATCTTAAGGGTGCTCACAAATTCTATCTCATCTAACTCGTCTACAACCAGCTGGTATTCTTTTTCCTGCAAAAACCAAAAATAACGTCAAAGATTAAACACTAGAAGTTCACGTCACCAAATAGAACATGAGCTTTGGGAATGTCTTAACATGAATGACACTTATTCGCATAGTTCATTGAGTACCTTTCAAATGGTATACGTATCCAACTCTAGATGAAGTACATGAGGGAAGAATGATTCCACAAACATTTAGTAACGATAAATGTTTTCTTTGATTGCCAAAAATGCAAAATTCTGGGTGAATACACCCCAACATCCTATTTATACAAAGTGAACTATGAACCAATACATTTTCTAGAATACCGGAAAAGGTTTGGCAAATGCCTAGTTTCATTCAAATTGTGTGTAGTGTAAATAAGCTTGAAAATAATTACTCCACCCAAGAGATGCCCCCATCTCAACCTATCCCCTATTTCAGGTTGGGCGAGTTGCATAAGACAAAAGCTTACGGGGCTGATCATCAGGAAACTTTACTCATTATCCCACAGTTCATATGGTTGACAAAGCTGGTCGGCCAATCAAATTAAGGTTTGCAATTGGAAGATTTACATGACTGGATTTATATTTATAACACATTGCACATCAGACCCCTGATTCCCACACGGTTTCCTTGGCAACCCATCTTGTGTCTTACCTAGGCTGACCCATAGATTTTTAATGCCTATAAAATCCCCGCAGCAGATTGATGATTAAACTGCAGATTGACTGATTTGATTGCAATTGATTGCACGATGGCTGAAAGTTTGTAAACAACAGCATGCAAATCAATCCAAAAAATCACTGCCTGACAGGGAGAATGTTTGAAATAAAATTCCAGCCAAAAACATTGTTTACCGATCATTTCTTTCTTTTTCGCTATTCCATCCACCACTCATTCAATATATACTCCCTGAGTAATGATGATTAAACAGTACATTGACTGATTTGATTGCAATTGATTTCACATTGGCTGAAAGTTTGTAAACAACAGCACGCACATCGATGAAAACAAATCATTGCCCGATATTGTTTTATCGATCGTTTTTTTCTTTTTCGTTATTCTGTTCACCACTCACCCAATATATACTCCCTGAGTAATGATGATTAAACAGTACATTGACTGATTTGATTGCAATTGATTGCACATTGGCTGATAGTTTGTAAACAACAGCACACACATCAATCAAAAAAATCACTGCCCGATACTGTTTTATCGATCGTTTCTTCTTTTCCGCTATACTGTTCACCACTCATCCAATATATACTCTCTGAGTAATGATGATTAAACAGTACATTGACTGATTTGATTGGAATTGATTGCATATTGACTGAAAGTTTGTAAACAACAGCATACATATTTCTCAAAACTTTTGGAAACTAAGCACTGTGTGACAGGGATTCCTCCCTTGCTTACTATCAGATTTTCATTGGAAATATTGTTTACTGATCAATTTTTCTTTTGTGAATTTCTGCTACCCACTGCATATGCATGGGCAACCCACATTGGGATGCCAACCCATTGTGTGGGCAATGTGGTATTGGACAATCTTAAAGATGGCTTGGTGGTATGAAAAGATCTCTAGCCCCCTTGTACCATCAGAGAGCTCTTTCAAACCAGTCCTAATCCATTTATCTAGTCAACTTTGTTCTTAAAACTCAGAACAACACAGCAATGTCCCCATTAGCCTGGTGTGACCAGAGGGCTACATTACTCCACTTTGGGGAGGGGGGAGGGGGGAAGAAGCATTGAGAGCAAGCAAACCTTGTGTTTACTCTTGGCATCCCGTGCACCGAATCTCATCACTCCTTTATTGACATGTTCTTCTTCCCACTGTCTCTGTTCAAATCCTGGCCTTTGCTCCTCTGCAGTTGGTTCCACATATTTTTCAAGAGGTTTCTGGAAAAAACATGAAAATATATGCAATTTGGTATAAAGGATCAAGTTTTTACAAAAATTCTATCAACGATATGGTTATAACGTTGTTCAAAATATTTGGAGAAGTTTTGTGACATAAGCTTATTTCTGGAATCAATCCTGCCAGCATCTATCCCTTACCTCCTGTCCCACCCTCACCCCACCCTCACCCCACCCTCACCCCACCCTCACCCCAACCCATCCATCCACCAACCCCCTGAAAGATACATGTAGCTCACCTCATCCTCTTCAGGCATATAGTAGCGCCCTTCCTTCATTTTGTCTCCGGCTCTCCTGTGTTGCTTTGCCAGGCTGAGGACAGTCTTCTTGTATGTTATATCCTTCTTCTCTCTCTCTGATAGTCTGGTTTGTAAGAAAACAAAACAACAGCAATCAAACATCTCATACCAAATACAATTATTAATTATACTCAGAGTGGATATAACAAAAATATTGAGTTTAATTTCTTGTTCTCTTTTTTATTTGGTTATACATATTGTTTTTTTTTCCATATGAAGAAAATTCTCGAAAGTACCATATATTTTGTTTTGTGTAAAAAAAAAAGTAAAAAAAAAAGGAATCAACCATCTCATATCAAATACACTTATTAATTATAATCAAAGTGGATATAATCAAAATATTGAGTTTAATTTCTTGTTCTCTTTTTTATATGGTTATACATATTGTTATTCCATATGAAGAACAGTAGTCCTGAAAGTACCATATTCACTTTGGAAAATCCAGTGGAAAAAAGTGAAAAATTAAACTTTTCGTTAATTGTCCAGTAAAGTTAAATCAAATCTTTTATATCAGATTGAAGGCGTTGACAATGATAATAACGTACACAAGTTTGGCAAAAGGGAAAGGTCACCCCAAACGATTCCAAATGCATTACAAAATGCACTGTGGGAAACGTATACTTATGATACTAAAATTAGTTAACTTTTGTAAATTACGGTAACTTGGCCTAAGCTAACTTGACTTGGCTGAAAAGTACTGAACTTAAAATATTGGACAGAATAGAGATGAGAAATGTCAGAAAAACTTCTTCAAACTGATAATCAGGAGTTAAACTGCAAGTTTTAACTGGGTACCTGGTACTCCGGACCCTAGTGAATCTAAGAATCAACCAAAGTGAAGGTACCTATGAGACCGTTAAACTTGCGTTACATTAACCATGGACACGTATGATTGAAGACTCACTCATCTCGTGAGAATAGATACTCATCGTCGGCGATATCGTCCTCCAGCTCCACGATTTTATCGCCCTCTCTCCTCTTCAAGTAATCCCTTCTGGATGACTTCCTCAGATCAGGAATCATTTTCCTTCTGTCCTTCTCCGCTAGTTCCAATCTCTTCTTGGCTTCCTCGAAACTCTGAAGCACGATACAGATATTGATACTTTCTCATTTTGCAAGAATGACAGAGGTGCAGAAACTTAGAGCATACTAATTTTATGACTTCATAATTTTCACCAAGAAATTGCAGCTTATTCTGTGTACAGCTTCTCTCCTTTCAAAGGGGATGCTATGGCTGGTGGTTAACAAAATAGCTTGATGGCAGTTAAGCAATGTGTTCAAAATTTTCTATACAAATTAAGTTTCAATCTGTCATGTTATTATTGTGAGGCTTGGCCACACAGGTTTTTGCTAGGTAGTTATAGTCACTTTTACAAAAACAGAACGAAAAAATTTGGGGTTTTGTTTATTTTAAGCATAAAAAGCATTATCTTGCAAACAATTCCAGCTCCTTTAGATTAAAAAAAGGTAAGTGTGTTAAACTTTGTCTTGGAACTTTAACCAGAAAAAAAAGGGTTGATGTAAATTTGAAAAAGCAAGAAAATATTGCTTAAAACATGTTCCAAACCAGACATCACAGGATTAAGATCTCCATCCTCTTCAGTTTCTGTGATTGATTTACTAGTATAAACCAAACGATAATGACAATAACTTTTCTTCCATTGTTCTTTACCTTTTTATTTCCCTTTTCAGCTTTGTTTTTGGTATTTTCTTTATCTCTGTCTCTCAACCTCTTGGCGAAAGCATCTCTCTCCTTCAGATCCTTCCGTCTATCCTTCTCCTCGTCTTCGGTGTCAGAGGAGGACGAAGACTGGCGAGAGACTCTGCAAATATGATGACATAAAAAATTAGAAGTTTAATACATTTCTAGTCATCCCTTACACGCAATTCAAAATAACGGACATCGAACTGTATGAACAATGAGAGCCGTAAAAAACAAAAAAAGCATTAACATGTGAAAAGCTTTGGTATGTGTTGCTATGCAAACAGAGATTGACAACGATTAGATTTTATTATAGATAACCAATTGGTACTACTCCATGATGGTAACATAGTCACATGCCACAGAAATTGAAACTATGTTGGTTTATAAACTTTATGATAGGTAACCATTTTATACCACTACATATGCTAATACTGTATAGTCACATGCTACAGAAATTGACAACCAAGGTGATTTTATGATAGGAAATAACTTGATAACACTATATATGATAACATGGTCACATGACACAGAAATTGACAACAATATTGTTTTACGATAGGCCTGGTTAACGGTAACTATTTGATACCACTATATATGGTCAAATACTCACATGCCACAGAAATTGACAACAATGTTGGTATATGATAGGAAACCATTTGATACCACTACATATGGTAACATACTCACATGCTACAAAAATTGACAACCAAGGTGGTTTTATGATAGGAAATAACTTGATACCACTGTAAATGGTAACATAGTCACATGACACAGAAATTGACAACAATGTTGGTTTATGATAGGTAACCATTTAATACCACTATATATAGTAACATTCAAGCAGGAACTGACAATGAATTTGGGTTTCGATGTTAGATAACCATTCGATAGCACTTTACATGGTACCATGGCAAACAGAAATTGACAACCATTTTAAGTTCACAACAGGCAACTGTTTGATATCACTGTCTATTGTACTGTACTATTCTGCTTAAACATATAGATGTAGTAATGTGTATTTTTTTAAATTTGTTTTATAGTACAAGATGTTTCACATCAATGGTTTGGTTACAATTATGCCATCTTGTCAACCACAATGCTAACTTAATAGACTATAATTATATTTTACCTGTTAGTCTGTAATTCACTACCATCACTACTCCTCTCATATGACTAATAATTATGGTTTACCTTTTGGTCTCTGGTTCACTCTCGCTTCCTTCACTATCATCACTACTACTCTCATCCCGTTTCCTAATATTTCTCTTCTTTGGTCCCTTTTCTTCTTTAATCCTCTCCCTTTTCGTCTGTAAAAAATGGATTAATTCATAATTTCAGCCACAGCTTTTTTTTACCCGTGATCTATTGTTTTATGCATTTTTGTTTAGTGTCGGTTTGAAGATACAAATACAATATATCTAGATGACTTGGATTCAGGTATGTTTACATGTGACTGTATTTGTATGAACACTTTCAGCCCATTCAAAGTTATTTTCAGGGAATTTCAAGACATTTCGTGTGATCAGTATGTGTTTTGACTCTCCATTCAAAACTTTCTCCAAGAAGACCAAGATGTCACAGAGAATTTATGTGAGCCATCACGTGACAGATTTTCAAGATCAGATTGCATAAAGGTATCTACAACCTGACAGAAGAACACATTTTATGAGATGCAGGAAAAAGTTTATGTTTGTAGAAAATTAAAGAGAAAATATGAATAAATTAAAAGATGTATATATATGAAATGAAGACCTAATTCAAGATTCTTTGGGGTCAAACATCTGAAAGTAAGTAAAACATAACATTAATCTCATGAACTTGACAAAACCCCAAAGCAAAAACAGAAACTAAAGAGAAATAAAACATGTGATCACCTTGGACTTGGTTTCCGTGACAGTAGGCATATCATCAAAATCATCTAGAAGTTCGTATGACTTGTTTTTCTTCTGTTGTTCAAGAGCAATGCGCTCTTTTTCTCTGTTGATATTTACCTTTTGCGCCTTCCTTGGCATCTGCAAAATATTACAAAACAGATTTTTTATTTTATATTTATACTTACAGAAGCAATGAGAGTATGAAAAAAAAAGTGGTCAACTGGTAATCAAGAGCACTGCATGCTTTAATCAGAGTGTAACTATGAGCAAAGATTGTGATGATGTCATACTGTATGCTCAATCAAACAGGGTTTAGGAGAGTTTACTTTTATTTAAGCCTCTGAAGAAGATCCTGCTAGGATCGAAACATCAGGCCAACTTACTTTTACACATTCTCTTACACAGGCTCTTTAGTGGATAAGCAGTTTGCTAACATTTTATTTTTTATTTTACTTTCATTCAATTGTAAACAGAGCCAACAGGCAATGGTAAAAAAAACATGATCTTCTCACTCATCAACAGCTTATGGTGCAGATAAAAGAAACTTGATCCTTTGGATATAATTAATCTTTATAACTGTATGCTGAAAATATGTTCAGCATAATGGAATCTTCCATCTGGAAATGGAAGTGTACACAGAGATAGGAAAGACATCTTTGGAAAATATGTCAATTACTGAATTTAAAGCAAGAGAGTGCTGCATATATGGGCAAAAATAAAACTTCCCATCAATTATATTATGAATATGTGACATTCTTAAGATTTGATTTTTAACCTGATAGATTTTAATAAAATTTAAGCATAACGGTTGCTGACATTCAAACTTTTAAAACTGAGGTGTCGTAATTTTTTGTTTAAGTAATGAAGGAGATCATTTAAAGGCTAAAAAGGCATCAGAGACTTTATATGATAGACAATTGACAGCAAATTAGGGTACTTGGACGTACCATGTAACATGGAGGGTGCTACATCATTGGATATACCTTAGCATTCATTTTCATCAAGGTAACGCTTTGAGCATAAAATATACTTAACCAGCGGTCAATTTGTACACATACTGAAATATCTAAATGTACTGTCAGGAAACACTTTCACAACAAAAGATGCACCACTGGCAAGTGATCCTAATTATGTTCACCAGCTTGTGTACTATTTCTGCTTTATAGATTCGAACATAAACAAACTGCCTTCAGAGGGAAGGTAACCACAGAGAAGTGATTTTATTAAATAACTTATCATTTATTAAGAACTTCTAACATATGCCCCAGATCTCCACATACGGATGGTTTGTCTACAATGTGTACTGATGCCTCTATGATTTGAAGTGAAGTTCTTGGAGTGCGTACGTGCATGTTTTGAATATATACGCGCATTCTTGGCATTTGGTGCGTGATCATATGTGGTCAAACAAATTTGGACCCCAACGAAATTGGGACCACTTAGTATAACTTACCTTTCCCCACAGTTCAGTAGCAAAATTGATTACATTCGGAGTCAAATCTAATGTATCTGTTTGCTGTATTTTCTGCAGAAGGTTGTCTGGAGTAGATGACTTTTGGGCCAGACTGATCAGAAATTCTGAGATGTACCTGTCACTCATCCCCATGACATCATGTAGCTGGTCCTGGACCCACAATTCTACTTCTCGAGAAACCATGATGCTTGAGTTCAGGCAATGAAAACTGGAATCTGAGACTAGAGAGATAAAGAGACCAGCTAGCTAGAAGTTACATTGTAGAAATTATGTAACCAATTGCAGAGATGCAAAGCATAACACATATATGATGTAGGGCTAGGCTCATTTGTGTTTGACAGACTAGTAAGAGTAGATACAAACAAATATAGAAACTTTATTCCTTTATCGGAAATTAAACTTTCGTAAGATCATTCATGTGCATCGTTAACTTTGAGTTGGTTTCTATGGCAATGGTACTAAAAAGGAAGAAAGCGCTCTTCTGTCTTGTTTTAAATTATATATTTTTTGTAGGCAATCGTATCACATAGGCCTAGGGTTTGTACCCTTTTCGCGAAAAAACGAATGCCTTGTGTTTATGGTTTAACGTTTTTCACTAAAAAAAATATAAAAAATGGATACTTTACTTTGATATCTAATTTTCCTTAACTACCAAGTATGTATTGTAATTAAAGTTAATTTCAAATTCGTTAAACAAATCTGAAAGTCTTACGAGGTACTGTTACCTGCGAAGTGCGATACCGATGCGTCGCAGAGACGTCGTATATGGTGTTGAATTGCGGCGTGAGTTTGAATGACTTCAAATCGATCTAAGGGCATGTTAGAAACTCCGCGCATTGTAAACAAAACAGATGAATCTAACGAAACAGGATCTGGCGCTACTGGAAGTCAAATCAATCATCAAAGCGGCAAAATGTTTCAACAACAGGGCGCTGCGTTGCAGAGCTACAACAATGAACTGATAAAATGTAAGGGATCTTTCACAACTGGTTTTGGTTTATAGTCGAAAGACCAAGGCTATTTTGAATTTCAATTGTTCATGTCAAACGTACTTTTTCAGATAAGCCTAGGGGCCTAGTCTCACTAAGGCCTAAACAGTTAGGCCTAAGTTACCACAGGCGCTCCCAAAGTATGTATTCATAGTCGCATCTGTTCGGCCAGCAGCCGACTGGATAAGAGAATCTGTCCTGCACCATCCATACGGCTGCCAGGAATGTTTCAAGTTATGCCCCCTGCAGTCGGATGAATAAGAAGTAGACCTAACGTAGGGCCTATAGCCTACTGCCCTATTATTCGTCCAGCTTAGTTACAGGCAATTAACATCCAGACTAGTAGCATGGACACTTCGAAGTTCGGACACCTAAGCCTTAAAACACCCCAAAACTATATCATCTGGTATAAATCACCTGAAAATATACTTGATATGGTGGGAGAAGTGTGTTATATTACGATACACTGCCAAACTTTCTTTCCTGCAAACTGTTTTCACGTTGTATTCCAAGAAGTTTCCTTGTGATTGTGGAACTGGTATTTCTTTGCTAGAGTATTGCGAAGTTCGGACACCCAGTCCCACAGTGTGGCGCTGGTGATAAAATTGGTGGCGCAGTTGCTCTTTCAGTAATTATAACAGACTTCATAGATCTCCGTCATTTTACTGACAAATATGTAAGTACTTACTTGCACACGGGTCATTTTGGAGAGAAAATAACTGTAGCTTTGTAGTTTATCGTGAAATTGGCTGTTGCTTAAGATTGTCATGGTGAAATTGTGTATTTCTTAGGGGTGTCCGAACTTTGCAGTGTTCCGAACTTCGCATTACTGACTATAGTAGTAACGTAGGCATATGTCTTGTGTGGGAATGCATTTGTTCCTAATATACATGAACATAGCTTTAACTACCTGTGTATCGGCCATACAATTAACATAAATGAAATCACTAACCCATATAGCCCATCTCACTGTACAGAAACCTCTGTGCCTATTTATGTTTCATGTTCACAATTTTCGGCAAGGGTAGGGTGATACTGCCTTTACACTTACGTTATTGACCTAAAAAGTACTTTAAATCCAATGAAAGAGATACCTGCTTCTAATTTGTCCAGTTGTATATCTAGAGGTCTTCTAACATTTAATTTGATTTAGTCAGATGTTATTGCCTTGCAATATTTCAGTAAATTTCATGAAAGTTTATATCGCATTGTTTATTCGTTGGTATATCGTGACAGGCATCGATGAACTTTGTGCAAAGAGAGATGATCTACAGAAGCAGATTAAAGATGAAGATGAAGAAAAGAACAAGATTCAGAATGATATCCAAATATTGACCGAGAAGCTAGCTAAGATCAATGAGAGCTTAGCAAAGAAGATAGCAACAAGAAATGATTATGACAAAACGATATCAGAGACCGAGGCTGCATATGTTAAGGTAACTTTCAGTATATGCAGTCACTCACCTTTATTATTTGAACAAGCATCTGAACAAGAAGTTGATTATAAGCAATCCCCAATGAACATATTCATAATATCACTATCAAATTCGCTATATATATATTATTTTCCAGCTGCCAATGTAATGTTCAAGACATTTTAACATTGCATTATAAAATTTGATGGGAAGTGGTGCAAAGAGCCTTAATTCTGTAGTGCCTATAATTGTCCATAGTTTTAAATATCTTCACCTTGTTGATCTGAGAGAAATATTATTTAAGTTTTATGTATAGCTACATTAAATTACTTTGATTCGAATGGTGTTTACTTCATTCTTCTATCTACGCTATAGAAACGACAGTATATCTATCATATTTCAACAGTTTGCCTGTGAAGATCCTGCTATTATCAAATGGTCATGCCCTCTAAATTTTTATTTATATATTCATGATTAAAGACATATTTCTGTAAGGAATTATGTGTAAATGTCATAAATGAAGAGAAATTAACTTGCATCTTGTTTGTTGTGTGTTTTAGCTTGATGAATAAAGATTGTATATATATTGTCTTTATCCTTTTCTTTTTCTTCAGATAATTGATAGCTCACATACCTTGCTCAACACTCTACATAAAGAAGCCAGTGTATTAAAGGACAAAGGAGTTCCAGGATTTAGCAATGTACAAACATCTTGATAAAGCGTCATTTGTATACGATCATCATTTTATGACATTCCCAGGTTTCCCAAGTTGGTCGTTGATGAATCAAAGCCATAACTTTTTAAAATGAAGTGCCTCGGGGAATTGTGCCTTTTCATGGGTTGACAATTTTAATAAGCCGACCGTTTGCATTTAGATTTGAAAACACAGATCCACTTTAAATCACTGCTGTTTGTGTCTTTATGTGACTAGGGATTGCTAAGCAGATACATGTCATATTAGGGTTATTTCTTGTACTATAGAGTACATTGATTTTGTATTGGAGTGGGGGGGGTGACAAACACTGGGGAGGGGACAGGAAGGGGGGTTCGCTTTATTAGGTTGAACAAGTTCTGTTTCAGTATTGAACTGTTCCAGTATTGAAGGGGTGATACTTATCACTTGAGTGAAAAATTGTTGAATTCACTGTACATTTGTGTTTTTCTATATTTCCATTAATTTTCAATCATTCTAGTTACCGCTGCTGAGCATGTCTTTAGAGTCACCCTTTGAGGACCTTGAAAGAAAATGTTATTAAGACTGGCTGTGTTGAGTGTACCTGCAGTCAGATACTATGTCACATATTAGTACACGTGATAAAGAGAATGTAACTTCATAGTTTAATAACATTGTATTTCTGCAGTTGAGATGAAGCTATAAAGTATCCATGTAATATGTGGTTACTGCACTCTACCGGTTTTCTCCCAAGTTTTATGATTTTGAAGGATGCAGTGCCGTCTGAAGATTTAAAAGTCTATTGGTACAAAATATTTGAGTACAAGATGTAAACCACTAAAAAATGTTGGTTTATATTCTACTTTGTACCTGACAACCCTCATCTTCATCAGTGTGGCCCAATAATTCCTCATGCTTTTTCGGTGAAATTACAACCCACTGTGTTGCTACATTAATATGCCATTTCTTTCAAATATTGTAAAAGCATAGTTTTAACAAAGCAAAACATGTTTGTTCATTTGGTTTTGTTCATTTGGCAAATAGAATATTCACATTTTCTTACTGTTTATCACTTGTCATAGCTGTAAATATTAATCATAGAGCTATTTATGCATATAGCAGAGAACCAGAGCCAATTGATAAAACTGCTTGTCAAAATATAAACCAGAGAATGAATAAAAAATTAAATCTTTTGAATCATATCTTAGTCCTTTATTGCTCGCTTGTACATAAAATACAATTACATGGTTTCTTCTTTCTTTTTCCTTGTTTTTTGCTTCTCATGTTTCTACACTGTACACGTTTAATATTTGCACATGAACCAAGCACCGTTACTGAAAACAAACAAAATTAACTTCAGCTATTTTTCACAGAAACTGTATTTTAAATAAAAGTATCTTCAAATACATAGCTTCTTAATACCTTCATATCACGACTGTACAATACGGTTTAGTTGCACTACTGATTTATTATATACTATCGCCCCCAAACTGTAAAATCCATCTGCTAATTAGTTCACACACATATGCCAAAAATGGTACACAATAAATAGCGTGGGCCCCCTTCACACAAGAAGCATGGCATCTCTATTAAATGTCATGCATACCCCCAATACACAAGCATTCTACATGTGCAGTGCTCTCATAGGTAACTTTGGTCTGAACCACATTAGCATAACTGACCTGTGACATAGAAACTACAATCAAAACTAGGTCCACCATTATGGCAATGTCTTGCGAATCGTAATTACATCAGCAAAACTCCTTAAATATGTTCCCGAATGTATCTTTGTGATGTTGCCAATTTTCAATTTGCTCATTCTTTTCAAACCCTGTATCTAGATATTTTAGTATTGTATGCAGCATTGTAGTTGAAGCTGAGAGGAAACTTTAAAAACTTTTTAAGTATCAATTTGCGTACACAGTGGCATTAAAAAGAATTTCTCCATTTTGAGATGTAATTAACAGCATAGCATTGTTAGAGCAAATACGTTAGAAATGGACCAGATAGTCGAATTTGAGTTGCAAAAAGGAACCAATGATTGCACAATAGGAAATCAACCTATACCATTACAGTTACAGAGAGGTAATTGCATCCAAAGCCAGTGGAGACACCAGCATTCCATTTGTGAAGATTTTGTTACAATTTACCTGTCATTCAGTGCGAGTACTCACCCATTCGATACCCTCCCCCATCCCCCTCCAGGGATTCCCATTGACAAACACTATCATTTGCCAGCTGTGCTATGGCAATGGAAAGCCTGATATTGTTAGCAACAAGTACATTACGGGGTTTGCCTTTTGATTAGGGGAGGGGGGGGAGGGGTGATAAACTTGTATGCTACAGTCATCAAAGCAGAAAAATGACATATTATTTCATTCTACCAAATCATTTTCAGTTCAAAATATTTGCAATAACTTCCCTCCTAGAGAGAAGACAAAGAAAGAAAAATTTATGATACCATAAATAATTTAAATAGCACACAAAAATATTCATGCAAATATTAATTTTTTTTAAATAATTTTCAGATTAATATGACATGGTTTATAGCTTTTCTTAAAAAAAAAATTGTTTTAAAAATTATAATGCATTGATGCTCTTGTGTTACAAAATAAATGTTTCGATTACCAGGATCACATGTACTTTGTTGTAAAATGGCCGCTTTTGTGCAATCCAAAACCAATCAGGTGTACGAATGTTGGATACATTGGGGAGCTTTATCATACATATACATATCATTGCTAACATGTCTTTCCTGGCTGGACGTCATGAAATAAATTCACCCATATAATTTAATGCTCTCCACAGATGATATAAAATCCACAGTTTACAGAAGCACTGAGTTAGTTAAAATGTATAATAGACTACATTACCATCTTACAGTAAGTCACATTTGATTCTTACAGTTAAAATTTCTCTGCTGTTTATGCAGGATGGCAAGAAAACAATGTAAAAGGTTCTTCATGGGCTTTGGGAGTTTATTCCTTGCTTATTTGTTCATCCAAAGCAAGGATTTAACAACATATGACCCATTAAAGTATACTTTACCGCCATGAGGTTATTAACTGTGGCAATGGGTGTGTACATTACAGTCATGACATTTAGGGTTACCATCTGTCCCGATTAATCGGGATTGTCCCGTTTTTGAAAGGAAAAGTGAGCGTCCCGGCCGGTAAGACAAATTGTCCCGATTTTCCCGGAAACGAATATACGCAGTACAAGTTTTTCGGATCAGACTCGCAATCGCCAAGTTATGTGTACATAAACAGCTCGTTAGCTGCTGTAGCAGACGACGACTCGGTATGGTAACCCTGTAGTGTGCGGGAATACGAATCCACGTGCGTCGTTGCGATAGAATTGAGTATCGTTACTGACGTGGGATGTTCAATGTTCTTCTATCTATCAACAAATGATGTAGTTGTGCAACCATGGTATTAATTTTATCACCAGTCCGCATGGAGTAAATGTGGTGCAAACCAGAAATAGCATGAATTACATTTCTGAAATAGGCCACATATTAGGCAAACAAAACTAGTGAAATCAGCCTTAAATATTGCACCATTTGGCTTCTAGGTAGGTCCCAAAATCAAAATTTTTGCAAAGGGGAGGGGGACACCCCTCCCATTAGACCGCTCCCCCAGATCAGTCCCACTTTCAGCTCAAAGAAAAATGGTAACCCTAATGACAGTATTCTTTATGGCCATGAGGGTATACTGTATGGCCATGTGGATATACTTTATGGCCATGAGGGCATTCAGTATGGCCGTGGGGGTATACTGTATGGCCATGAGGGTATTCTATATGGCTATGATGGTATACTGCATGGCCATGAGGGTATGCTTTATGGCAATGAGGGTTTACTGTATGGCCATGAGGATGTGCTTCATGGCCATGAGGGTATGATTTATGGCCATGAGGGTATTTTGTATGACTATGATGGTATACTATATGGCCATGAGGGTATGCTTTATGGCCATATGGCCATGAGGGTATACTGTATGGCCATGAGGGTATAATGTATGGCCAGAGACATCTTTCTAAAATGTAGACGATATTCTGAGTAAATTCTGAATGGTCTGATTCTACAACAATATTTGGACAGTACAAAAACAACATGCCAAAAACCAAAAAAAATTGGAAATGTTCTAAAATTGCCTAAAATATCTTCATTATTTTGAAAGAAGCAGGAGTAGTCATGATAATGATTTATATCCTGTTGGAATCTCAATATCAATACATATATCATTGATTAAGATTATCAGCCAATGCTGGTATCCACTTATCTTCAAACTTAAAAAACACTTTACTGCAGTTGTCAATGCGTTTCAACACTCACTGAATGTTTATTCAAACCCTTTTCAATATCTTGTAACAATATATTGATTCAGACCCTCTCCAGGAGAGCTGCTTTTGAAACAATTTTAGCAATCTTAGCACACTAGAATATGGAATCCATTTTGAGATCAAAGGCATTATTCTAAAAAGGTTATAAGAATCTGTCTCCATCTAGGGGACCACAGAAGAGGAGCAACATGTGAGGATTGGGTGGGGGGGGGCAGGGACGGGTGACAGAAATGATAAAATTTGAACATTTTCTTGTGAACCTTCTACCTCTAACTTTTTTAAAGCTTGTGATAGTTCAAAAGAATGTTTGGATATCATCGTCTACAACTCTTAAATACTGGAAAGATTTTGTCATGAAAATCTAAAAAATCTTCTAAAATCCTGGTCGGTAACAACAAAAACTTACATTATGGCAAGACTTTTTTCGAAAATTCCAAAGTGACAGAAATAAAACTTAATGTGATAATTATTAAAATAAAATTGTAGCTTTCTTGTTTTTCTTTTTTGTTTAAAGCCAAAAAAATATGCCCAAAAAGCAAAACAGAAGATGATCACTTGGCTGGGATGTAGAGGTATCTTTCAAGGTCATAAGTTCATTCTCATGTGGTTTCTTCAATTGGAACCTGCATCCAAACATTCTGAAAGAGAAAGATTGAAGAGAGAACAAGACAAATTGTGAGATAGATAATTAATGGCAGAGACCTAAGAGGAAATGAACAAAAACAGTTTATTAATATCTGCTAAAAGTTTCCCCTAAGTAAATCAAATAGGTAGTTGGTACATATTTGCAGGCAAACAATGTTACAGCAGTATTTCCTTCATGATGAACCTGTATCATGGTTTTGTCAAACAATCTGCAACGTTTATGTTTACAACTTTCCATTTTGCACTATGCACCGAGTACGTTTTACATATTTTAATGTTTTGTGGGGGAGGGGGTGGGGAAGGAGTGGGTGGGGGGAGTGAGGGACTCCTTTGGTTTATGCTTGACATGGTAACTAACCTCACGAACGTGGAGGGTCCACCGTAACAGAGATTCGTCATCACCATAGTAACCAGAGCAGCTCACAATAGCAGGTTCTCCACTTTGTAACCTGCAATTACAGCAAGTACAAACATGTAACTATTATTACATTATTATTATTACATAATTATTATTACATAATTTAGGGCTCCTCTGGAAAGCAGTGCTCCTGCACTGAGCAGGACTACCCTCATTGAAGATGACAATAATAAAAATTTAAAAAAAGATAAAAAAGAAATTAGGACAGTCAGTTATACAAATGTTTTATGAGAAATAAAAACCAAAAACTTTGTTGAAATATAAACGATAAAGAAAGAGATGTGTTTCCTTTTGTTTATCAAAAAAAAAAGAAAAAGAGCTTTGAAAATAAAATAAAATTCTAAACATCATCAGTCAGAAAGTTAGACAAAGTTTATAACGTCATATCATCACACCTGACAACAAAAAAAAACACTCTGAAAACTCACCTTGACAGAACAAGAGCCCTGACCTGATGGTTTTCTGATATTCTGCACTTTCTGATTAACTGTACTTCAAAGTGTGGGCACACTTCTAGGTCACAAGCACTGAAATCCACTGAAACGACGCTACTCCTCATTGCCTTCGGTTTGAGCCCATTCTGTGACGGTTCTGTCTCTACCTCATGTTCCCCGCTTGACCCGCTCACGTCCTCCAGGGTGGGACCCTCGCCGCCGCCCACCACGCCCCTCCTCTCGGCCTCTCTCATGACCTGACTGTACCTGTACTTCCTCTTCTTGGAACTCTTCCTATTGGTGAGTTTATCTATCACCCTTGGCGCTTTGATCTTTGGGCTGTTCTGCGGCGTCTTGTCTAGGTCCTCTACTATGCTGCCCTCGCTGTCCGTGGATTTATCCTTCGACCCTCTGTGGTTTAAGAGCCGGGTCAGAGTCTTAGGGCTGTGGATTCTACCCTTTGAGCCCCTTTTTGTCGATTTGCCTTTCCTCCTTCTGGGGCTCTTTGACATCTCTTCATCCGAGAGATCCTTTATGACCTCCCCTTCCACGTGGAACACCCCGGCCTCCTGAGTTCCCACCACGACAAACCCGTCCAACGTCTGAGATTTCCGCATCTGGTCCAGGCCGTCCCGGCTGGGAGAGTTCTGGGCATCTTTCACGCGCAGCTGGACGTTGGACTCGGTCTCGCTGGGCTCGTCCAGATTGTCGGTAGATTCGCTCTTGGACTCTGTGTCCGAAGCCCCCTGGCCCAATTTCCAAGGCTCGAGGGGCGGCAAACTTTGAGATGTTTCGGCGGGTGCCTCCTTGTCGGCGTTTTCCTCTTGACTGACGGGATCGGAGACTGCTGCTTCGTCCGATGCTGTGTCTTTGGAGGTATCTGCAGCAAATGAAAACACTGTGCTACTGGGAGCCATGAACTCTGGACGTTCCTCCATGGGGGAGGGGACGTGGGGCTTGATACACTCCAGAGGGTTCACCTGATAGGTGGAGAGCTGGCCGTCTGATGTCCCTACCCACAGCAACCCCATGTGGGGCAGAATCGATGTCACCTTGGGAGTGTGGATGGATTGGTCTTTGTTCATCTGAGAGAACAGATAGAAAATATGAATATTAGAAGATATGAATTTTAAAAACTTTTGGGAGAGATTTGAACTCTTTCTCTCTTCCTTTTACCAAAATCTAAATTCAGATAAAGAAAAGTAAAGATACAGCTGCCATACAGGAAGCAAAAAGTGAACCTTCACGAAGTCTGAAATCCTTGTATACAGTAGGGTAACAAAGTAATCTCTTCTAGACACTATCAAGGGTCCCAACAGAAGCATAGACAAAATATAGTTTTAGAGGAACTGGAAGGGGGTCAAACATACCACTTAAAAGGACATTTAGAAATTTTGATCAATTTACTTTTCTCATTACATATACATGTCCCCTTAAATACCACAATACTTTCATGATTGGTTGGGATGGTGATGAGTAATTTCTTTTGCTAGGTCCTAAACATATTCTCTCCCCTCCTGACCTCCCCCCCCCTTAACCCCACCCCTCCTCTTGTCACTTACTCTTTTCCATCCTGCTGCCTTTTCAGTGGAGGTGTCATAGAGGAGAATGCAGAGGCAGAGGGCTGGGTCCCAGAGGGTCAAGACAGGGGACCCTCTTATGATGATCCAGACACCGTCCTCATTCAACACCATGTAACTGATGTGAATGGTGGGACTCCTCGACACCTCAAAGCCATTGATGATGTTCAATGAACTGTTTGGGAGAACAGAGAGGATATTTTGGCATCAAAACAATCAATTCCCTTGGACTGAAAAATGACTTCAAAATGACTCATCAATCAAATCAGAATTTTTAAAAAATAGTGCATTCTATAATTTCTTCAGCACACTTTGATAATGGACTTTTGATTTCCATCTGGTACACATACAGACACATGACTCACTATCAAGGTGACCATAGCATATACATCAAATATCATTATTGCAAAATGAGGAAATTAATACCTTCCACTGGAAAAGTAAAGGCAAGATTGAATAAACAGTCTACAAGCACCCAGTTTCATTTGGTCACGTATGTGACCATATTTCCCACCCAAAAAAAATTATCAAATTCAACGGTACTTTTAGAAAATTTATTGATACTTTTTTCTGATATGATCAACTTACCTGTCCAGTATATTGACAGCATTCCCACATGAGCACCACAACTGTTCCAGATCTGGCACCTTGACCACACTTCTGACCGGGGCTGCACCGATGGCGTGGTAGAATACCTCGTTAGGATGAGTAGTGGAGACACTCTACAGAAGGGGATATAGTTCTTCAGTATTGGCACCAGATAATTACACTGCTAAATTTACCGACAGTTTTAAAATGTAACTTCTGAAATACTTCTGAATCTCCAAATTACTTTCCGGACATTGACAAGTTTTTAATTAAGCAATTCAATGTCTCCGTGAGCAAAAAAAAAACTTCTTGAGGGTGGCAGCAAACTGCTTGTTGTAATCGGAGCATGAGTGACCATTATTATATAAAAGAATACACATTTTTTCTTTCTTTAAGATTTGTTTGCAAACCTTGTTCCAAATTTCTTCATTCCTGTGTTTTGTTGTAATTGTAAATTTCTGGTAACAGATTATATTCATACATATTCTATAAATTTCAGGTTATGTTTGGTTTCTTTATGAAAACCTTATGCCACGCTTTTCTCACTCCCTGTTGTGTGTGGTTTTTTTTAAATCCTTCTCAGGCACACCATCTTTTGTTTAGCAGTTAAATAGAGTATTTACCCAGATGGTAGCGGATGCAACACAGACAACAGCTGTGAGACACTAAAGTAAAACATACTAACTGACGTATCTTATGTGCTCACTTTCTTGTGTGGAAAAGAGAATGAAAACAATAAAATGGAACCAGTTTCTTCTTTTAACAGGAATCTGATCAAAAGTACCTGATCTGAAGTAAAAATAATTTATTTTTATTCAAAATTTGATGTAGCAGGTTTTGAAGATGCTATGTTTCCTCTCTCATCAGTACTTAAGTTCCTTCAAAAAGGTGCTATTCATCTTTGCAATTGCATTTGCCAAAATTTTGAATAGCATTTTGATTTGCGACAATTATTGTTATTATTATCTGCTCAGTTATTAATATGAGAGAAATGGAGGCGTTTCATTAGATAAAGCAGGAGTGTATACGAAAATCAACGAGATTGTTGTTATATGTGCCATGTTTTTACCTCGATTACTGCCAGCGTTCCATCCGACAGGCCTATGAATATGTTTTGCGTCGCTGGGTCATATTCCAGACAGAGTGGAGTATCTCGAAGCCTCTCGCACCAGACTTCTTCTCTGAATATTGATAGAGAGATTACAGAGAGAGGAAAATACAGTTCTGTTAAAGATGTGCATGTAGCAAATGTTAAGAGGAGTGAATATAGACAAAAGTTTTACGGTAGCAAACTAGAAATGTATCATTATAAATGAATGTAGGTCATAAGAGTTGCTGCTTCATGCCAGTAAGGTAAGTTGTGTATCAATAAATAGTACTACATATAGAATGATAGAAAAAGGGGAAACATGGTATCTCTGCAGAAAATTAAGTTCAATTACGGAATGTGGCAATAAGTGGCATATAACAAACTTCATGTTAGCAATAACATAGTTACATGATAATATAGTAACATGGTGGCAACAAGACAAGGAATCATTGTTCTATATATATATTCCTATATATTCCTATATTCCCAAAACTTACGTTACAAGTAAAAATATATATATATTTATATATGTATACATATATTTATATAGATATATG